>APFE030946617.1:30800-64189 GCA_000404065.3 Pinus taeda | reverse complement strand
CTCGAATTTCTATATTTTAGACTAGTAATTTTTTGTTATTTTTTAGCATGGGTTAACAGAGGTATTTTGAGTGATTCCACTTGGAATGGATACCTAAGACATCCTAGTCAAAAAAAAAAAATGTCCCATCCAATTCGGACTTGATTTGGTTGGTCATTCAGTGAATTATAACTCCCTATAGAAAATATGTTGTTTCTTGTAGTAAACTGCAGGAAACCTTGTAGAAGCCTTCCAACATGTATATACTTTCCTAGATTCACTCAAGAAGATTCGTTATTGTTTGAATCAAGAAATTTAGGCTCTAAATAAATTATTATGGAATACTAAATACTGTGTAAGACTTTCCTCTTTACCCATGCAAAACATTTCAGCAATTTGGATTAATGGACAAATTTATGAATTGGATAATACAATGATGATTTTATTGATTGACACATCCAATAAAACGTGTTAATGGATCTAAACTATTTGAAATTTATCTTTACTTTATAAAATTATAATATGTTTCTTTCCTTGTATTTCCTTTCTTGCAATAGGTTAAGGTTTCCATTTCAAGCATTTCATTTTCTTCAATTAGTTTAGGATATGATTTTATTATATTCACTCCATTGCATCATGACATCAGAGGAATGACACATTGTATGCTACACATATAGTGATAATACCTCTTAAGTTTGTATGAACCCTCGGTTGATAGTTAAAGTTTGTAGCCTTGGGAGCTGCAACATTCTTGTTGCAATACTGAGGCTCATCAATAGGATATAAATCGACTTTTATTTTGATGTGTTTTTGGTTGATGTTAGATAGTTTCTTTAATTGGTCCAATAGAGAACTTTTTCTCTAATGCATCAACTAAAATTCGTTAAGTTGGAATTTTCTAGAGGTGATTTTATTTTAAAGATCTATTAGGCGAGTGTATCCACCTGCCCCATATTTATGTGGTATTGCTGTGATGCATTATTATTTCTCCTTTAAGATTCTTCTTTATAACAAACGCTTTGAAGCATTCCCCTCATTTATGTGGAGAAATTACTTTATGTACATTTTATATATGAAATTTCTCTCACTACAAAGATCATTTAGTCGTTTATTAGAGGGAATTACACATTATCTTGATATCTTTGCTACAACAACAAGCATCATGGTTAATCAATAAAAGATAGAGGCCTTTATTAATTGGGCATGAAGACTTTGTAGATTTTCTTTTCAATTAGGGGATTATTGTTTCTTAAGAGAACTTAAGGTTGAGTTCCCTTACTTTCCTTGATATTTCCTCTTCAAATAAAATTGATGTAAGAAAATGCAAAGAAACTCTTCAAGTTAAGATTATTTACGTGTTATTGTCACATATTAAGGAAGGAACTAGAACTATTTCTTTCAATTTTTTAGTATACCTTCATGCCTGTCTCCAAAATATAAGCTAAGATTCCTAAGACTAATCATTTTGTTCAAAAGCAAATTGTTTCCTCTTCTCAACCCCTCGCCACTTCCAAGGGACAACCTAATGAAATGGATGGAACTTTCATCCCTAGTGTAACACTTACAACTAGGATAGGAAAGAAGAAAAGGTGGTTCTCGTTTGACAAGAAGAAAAAACATTTTGATGACAAATGTAGGGTAATTCAAGCTAAGATCACTAAAAAGGCACATTCCATCCTTGTTGAGAAACATTTTTATCAAAAATCTAACATAGATATCACCAAATCATTCCCACACTCTTCTTATTGGTGTTCCTTTGCACCTTTTGGTGTAATTGCTAGTATTATTTCCACTATTATTTTATAATATTCCTTAGGAGACCCATTTTAGACCTCAAAATTTATCTAATGGTAGGAATGTTGACCACTATCTTTCACGAGTCAACAACTTGGTGGCAAGCATTTGGATCAATCTACACGTGAGAAAGAAATGATGGCCATCTTACATGAAATAGACACTTGGTAATAATAATTATTGGGGAGATGTTTCCAAATCCACACTGGCCATCATAGCCTAAAATATTTCCTAGAGCAATGTCTATCATCACCACAACAAAATAAATGGCTCACAAAAATGTTGGGATGTGATTATGAAATAGTATACAATAAGGGACGTGACGATGTTGTAATTGATGCATTATGTCATCAATTTAAGAAATATGGAACCATTTTATCCCTCTCTCTACCCAAACTAGATTGGATTGAAGAAGCCCATCATTAATGGTTCTCCCACCCCTCTTTTTCCCATCTCATCAACAGGTTATAAGTAGACCCTACTTCTTCAGAGGATTATTGTTGGAAGGATGATGTTCTTCACTATAAGGATTGTGTAGTGCTCTCCCCAAACTCCAATGTTAAAATCTTCATCTTGGAAGAGTTACACTACTCTCTCGTCACAAGAAATTCAGGCTTTCAGAAGACTTATGCATGAGTACACCACTCTATCTTTTGGACTCGAATGAAACACAAAATTCTCACTTTTGTAGCTAAATGTGAAGTATGCTAGCTCAACAAAGGGGAAACAATCAAGATACCAGACACCTTACAACCCTTTCCACTCCCTACTTCCATCTAGACAAATGATTCCATGGATTTCATTACAAGTCTCCCAAACTTAGGCAAAATATTAGTCATCATGGTGATTATTGATAGACTTTCTAAATATTCTCATTTTTGTGCTTACCGCACCCATTTACCCAAACATTGGTGGCTCAAGTTTTCATGGATCAAAGATTCAAACTACATGGCTTGCCGACTTTCGTTTTGTCTGATCGAGGCCCCACTTTCACCAACAATTTTTAGTAGGAACTATTCAAGCTATAGGGCACAAAACTCCAAATGAGTACTACTTATCATCCCCATAAAGATGGTCAAATAGAAGAAATCAAAAAATGTTTGAGGACCTATATGTGGTGCTTCACTTCCAACAAGAAACATCAATGGGTACAATGGGTGCCTTTAGCTAAATGGTGGTATAATAATAACTATGATGAAGCCAACAAGATTATGCCATATGAGGCAGTGTATGACCAAGTCTCACCTTTACGGACTTCTTATCTCCTTGAATCTTCCAAAGTAAAGGTAGTTGATAAGCTCCTATGGAACCATTGGACCATGATCTCTCATCTCAAAGGTAATCTATATCAAGCTCAAAACCAGATGAAGAAACAAGCTAACCAACGTCGTTCTAAGAAGTCATTTCATGTGGGTGACCAAGGGTTTTTGTCACTACAACCTTATAAGTAGACCTCTCTCAAAGAAAATGGTTGCCATAAATTAGCCCCAAAATTTTATGGGTCTTATTACGTAATTCAATGTATCAGCATAGTATCTTACAAACTGGGCCTACTGACCACTTCAAAAATCCACCTAGTCTTCCATGTATCCTTCCTCACAAAAGTTGTGGGGAAAAATTGTAGGGTTCAGACAAATTTTCTAGAATTATACGAGGAATGTTCACTTTGTCTCTGACCTGAATAGGTCCTCGATACTCAAGAAATAAATCTTCCTGGTCGCATGATCCAGAAAGTCCTCATCAAGTGGAAAGACACCTATCCAAAAGATGTGACATGGGAACCAATCTCTCTTCTTTAGTAGTTTCTGCATCTTCATCCTTGAGGAAATGGTTATTTTTTATGGGATATGGAACGTTAGGGTGAAACCCTAACCCATTTATTTATATAATAAGCCCAATGGGTCTCATCAGAGTCATAATTATTTAGTTGAGTCAATAAAGCCCGTAAGCAGTTATCCACATTAATAATGATTGTAAGTGGTTGACTTTCATTATGGAAAAGGGACCACAAGTACTTATAAATTGGCCATAGTGAATAAATAATGTGGTTAACCTGTGTTATGCAAGGGACCATTATTGTTTAGGGTTTTGGATGTCATGAAGTTATAAATAGTCTTAAATAGTAAGGGAAGTGTCATCAAGTTTTATTGTAATTGAGATATTTTTTGTTGGAGGTTTCCCCTTCAAAGAGGAAAGTGAACATTGTATTATGCTTGTGAATAATATAACATCATTCAATTTTATCTCATTTCATGTGCTCTTTTTATGTTTCTGGCGATATTGTTCTCATTTTCTGGCGATATTCTTCGCAGGTCAATTGCATAACAGAGTTAAATGCATGAAGATTTTCATCTGATTTTCATGTAGTGCATTCTATGTTTAATGAATTTGCATCAAAATTTGAAATTCCCTCTTTCTTGCGTAGAAATGAGAGGCTAATTTGTTGATTCTCTTTTCTAAAAAAATGGGTTAATCATGTTCTATCTCTTAGCCTACAGAGTATCTAAATGCTCGTACATGAAAAAAAAATATCTGATAAAAAATTAAAACCCTAATCTAAAGAAATTTGGCTATTTGTTATTATATTATAATTTAAAAGCTCAAGAGGGATAGCCCCGTTATCTTATACAAATAAATGATGTAAGTTATTCTGTAGTCCTTAGGCTATGGTGGGCCAAGACACTGAGAATGATCAGGAGGGATTTCCCTACACACATATACTAGCATATATATATATATAATAATATATATATATAATATATATATAGATATAGATATAGATAGATAATTCCAATCATGGCCCAAGATGGGACTATAAAATGTAGAAAAGCTCAAAAGCTAAAGTGTAGGTAATATATCATATTGTTAACAGTGCTGGACCCACCAACATGTAAGGGGATCTCCCTGGTAAGAAGTCCTAATTAGACCTCAGACTATTTGGTGTAGGAGTCCCAACAGTGGGTCGTATGGTAATGCCTTGACTACGATTTTGTACAGAGGCAAGCAAGATGTCTCTGTTGGCAGCAAGGGTGTGACAGCTGCAACAAGCCAAGGAAGGTGCATGAGAGGTTCTAACACACTAAGTGTGAGGTAAGTGCACCCCTTGGAAGCCTATAATAGTACGTGGATTGGAAGGGAACACACAAGCAAAGATGCATCACAAGCTGGAAAGCAAGTTAGGAGCAATCCAAAGTGATGGTTAAACCAACAACACATTTCAGAAATATTCATGCATACGTATACATAATAGTCCATACATGCATGTGTAAGCAATAAAATACATATATCATTTAGAGTAAACCAAATAACATAGAATACAATACAACATATTCATGAAACATGCTAGCTTTGTTATGTTAAGTGTAAGTTCCAATCATACAATACATCCATGTCCAACCACTAGCTCCAATAGTGGAATGTTATAGCCACAACCATATGCTCCTCCAAAGAGATGTACTAGCTTTGCGCAGTGGAGAAGCCAAGGCTTGCTACAATAGTATCCAAGTTTTCTCTAAGATACTCCTATCAAAGCTTGGCTAACAAAAAGCCTTTACAATGAGTTATGAGGTTCTATTTATAGCAAAGGGTGGGGTGACACTTGACATTCCCCTTTGTGACAGTTCATCTACCCTCATGAATCTTCATCTACTCTATGACTATTACATTCAAATATTGACACTTGAACTTCCACTTGACATGACATTTCATTACAATGCACATGTGCTTATGTGAGACAAAGTGGCTTGGGCAAGTCATGTAAGACATCACTGACACTCGGTCCATTGAGGTGAGACCAAATCTTTGACATGCTTGTCATGGTGAAGGTGGTGAGCTGATGCCAAGCTTGGTCATCCATGATGGTGTGCATGCACCCCATGGTGACATCTTGCTGAAGCGAACTCTTGCCTCCATTGCATCTAGGTGCATTGGTGTGACTCATTCATCCAACTCGTCTGCTAGCATGCACATGGTATTCTTGGTGCAACCGAAATGGCAACACACTGATGCATACTGTCCATGCTGATCTTCTAGTGTGTGTTGGTGGTCATGCGCATCAATTGTCAACTACATGTTTAACTCCAGTTGGACTTGCTTCTTGTCTTTGCCTTGGTGAGTGTGTTGAATGGGTTGGATAGCATACGTGCGCACAATGACATGTATGCTACTAAATCCCTTGCATGTGATCAACAAAACTGCTCACCATGTCTTCTCTGTGCCAGTTGGTGGGATTGATATATAACTTTTACAGGCGCAGTTTCATCCATGAGTGCACGTTGTGCCCCCTGCTATTCCTGTTCCTACTGCAACTCATTCGATCATATGTGTAACTCATGTTCTTCCTTGAGTTGTTGCTTTAGCACATGCAACTCCTTCTTTGTTCCACTCTCTGTCTTCGCATGATCGCGCCCTCAACTCATAGCCTGAGTCTCCAAAGTTTATTTCATCATTAGTGGATCTGTTTGAGCTTGCAACTTTGTTCTACCTCCGTGCTGTCAACAACCTTCCTCTTGCATTTGTTACATCTCGTATGATGCCTTTAGCTATTGTTCATGATGTCGATCGATGTGATACTGTTGTCATCATATCTTGATGTCCTTTTCTACGATCAACTTTATATCTTCGTGGGTAGGCAAGTTCGTAGACACTTGATCGACTGCATCTCCAATTGTACTCTGAATGGTGTCTTCGTCTCTGCTCTCCTGGAAACCACTGTACCTATACTACTGGGAGGCAGATGAACACCTGCGATACCTGGAGACATTGCAACACTCATGGCAAACAATCTGTCAGTTGAAAACCAAAATGAACTTGAGAACTGACTTCCAACATCCCTGGGTGATTGGTCATGAAGGTCGTACAATTTCCACCAAGAGGTCGAGAGAATGACTGCCAAGACTACGCAAGGCATAGTCTCTGACTAACTATTGGAACTGTGCAATGAATAGTCCAGTTTGGCTGCTAACTGCTAGAATTGTGTAATGCAAAATCTCAGTTGGCAATGGTTGCAAGCTCAGTGACTACGTTGCGCAATTTTCTAGACTAGCAGTCACTGTCCCTTAGAAATGTGTAAAACAGTCTTGGAGGACAGTGCCTAGGAAGAAATGCACATTTCTAGAGAGGAAGATAGAGCCTTCCTTCCCTAGATTACGCAATGCTATCTCAGTGAAGGCAGATTCTGGGCTAAGGTTGACCAGACTCACCGACAAGAAACTGAAAGAAAATATGATATTCAATGCATGGTGACACTAACTGAAAGAAGAAGTGATTGACAGTGCATGAAAAAATTGAATGAAAGATTTCGTAAACAAATCAACATGCATGTGGGTGAAACGAGTCACTGAATCGGCGATCATTCGTGAAAAATAGTTTCATGCATGGGACAACAGTGAGATAGCAACAAAAACTAAAATGATGCTATTACAAGATAGTATGTATCAAAATGAAAGTAAGTGCTCATTAAGATCAAGTAGACAATGTTCACACAAAGCGAAACACAAAAAGTGCTAGAAATGCAACACAAGACATGGAAAGTGGGCTTAAACCAAAACAGTTGAGCTAAATGTGCCGATAGCTCCTAGATGTGATGTGGGATGTCAGAGCTACAAGATTGATGTGAGGAATGAGATCTGCAGTGTCCGGTTGATGAGTTTTGATAAAATCAAGGTTGTGACGTGCATGCCACAAATATAGAGAAAGTGACACTTGGTGGGAGGTTTCTGAAATGATCCTTGCATGCAACCTCCAACTGCCAAAAATAGATCCCTAAAACACGGGATGCCTTTGCATGCTTCCTTGGGAGAAGAAGCCCAAGCATGCAAGTCTATTTTTCTCGGTCCCAGAGGGAACCAGTCAACTTAGTTGCACATGCAAGAGATTGCTCAACTGCTGGGAGAAAATGTGCATTTTTGGCTGGGAGGTGGGTTAGTTGCTTAGAAGATTTACATAATTTCTAGGCAGAGCAGCTGACTGCTGCCCAGATTTGTGCAAATTCTGGGCTGAGCATCACAACTGGGAGGATTGCGCAATTTTCTGGGTGAAGCTTGCTCAACGGAATTGCGCAATTCTAGGGCCCAACAAGCTGCCAGTCAAGATTTTACAATATCTGGAGGGAAGGCCGGTTGCCCTCCAGATTTTCACAAATTCTTGAAGGAGCTACTCAGCTTGTTACTAGACCAAGTTTGGATGAACAACCTGTGAGGGGAATGCATCAAGGTTTGATTGACAGGTTGTCTTTCTACAAGGAAATCAGTGGAGCTTGTGTACTTGATGAAGCATGACATGCTACTATGAAGTTTGGTAGGGAGGCTCCAAAACAAAGCTAAGGAAAAATTTTGGAGGGTGGTTGTAGCCGCTGTAACACATATATGCACCTATGCACCTATGTATCCTTTGCATATAACAATGAAATTTGGGCAGAGTATATTTTTGGAGGCTTGAGTAGGGTTTGTGGAAAACATACAAATAAATTTCTTGAAATTCCAAATGCATGGAAGTTGAAACCTAGGCGTACGTGGAAATATGGGTTGTTAAATGCCTTATGTGTCTGTGCCTTTGGATGGCCATTGAGGTATGGTACATTGGAGCTTTTAAGTGGAGCTTAGCTGGAAAGATATGAGATTTTATTCTTAAGATGACATGGCTATGAGGACCCCATCAGAGGCATTGAGTGCCTAACATCTATAGAAGATCCATTGGGAAAATATTGTGATGGGACAAGGAACATCACCTCGGATTGATGTCACACCGAAGGTCTCCAAAGGAGCCCACCACTCGAACTCCTGGGGTGATGTGATAGCTGAGAAAGGGCCCACTCCATGTCACTCAAAGATGATAGGAGGGAGAAGGGAGTGGTACTATCCACATAATCTCAACGAAGTCAGAGCAGGGTACCCCAAACCTTTTTGGATGAGAAGAAGGGAAAATATTTGGGATTAAAATCCTTGAGTGATGTAGCTTTAGAGGAGGAGGGTCTTGCACCACGTAATATAATACTATGGGATAATGGGATGATGGGACCATATGCATAACCCTGACAATGTCAAGAGAGGATTACCCTACATCTTTTTGGACATTTGCAAGGGGAAACCTCCCAGATTGACCTATCATGGTGAGGTGGCATTACAGGGAGAGTATACTCCATGCCATGCAAAGGTGACAGGAGGGATATTGCTGCTCGACCATCCACGTAACCTCAGCAGTGTCAAGAAGTGATCCCTCATACCACTTTGATTAAGTAAGGAGAGAAATATATGGGGTTTTTACACCCAGGGTGAGGTGGAAGTAGAGGGGCCAGCATGCTCCACATTATATAATATTAAGGGAGCACTGTAATGTACTATGTGTGTGTGTGTGTGTATGAGCGAAGCTGTAACCCTTTGGCTAGGGGAATCCATATTATATTATTACCATGAACGAGTTGATAGCTGTCATTATTATGAATTCGAGGGTCATGTGGGTACCATGTGGCTAGCCTTGATGACATGGCATATTGATATTGGTCAAGTCTTTGAAGACTCCTACCTTTTGATTCAGTGGTCAACTCGAGATCAAATTTATACCATTGGAAAAGTCTCGATGAGATGAATGCAATGGTATTGTCCATTTTGTGTTTTGAAGAGTTTGAAAAAGGCCAAAAATTTTAGACCCCATCTCCATAAATAGAACCATGGGGGTCGGATCAACTTAGTAATTATCTCTTGCTACCTTAGTAGGGGTTGGGGATAGTAAGGGATATATTACAACTCTTAACAAAATCATCACATGAAGGCCATCATGATAAGAACGTACATGGACATGGCTAGGTGCATGTCCTAAAGTTTTTATGCATGTACAAGGTGGTTGGAAAATCCTATAAGCACCCAATCTAGGGAATTTATTTTCAAAATTTAGCAATATGGATCATTCTAAAATAAATAAATAAAATTATGATCAAATTTTATAATTAATTTTCTTTTCAGCTAATCAAAATTATGATATTTAACAAAGTTTCATAGAATTTCTTTTCAAATTCTAAGAATATTAATAAATTATCATGTATTAACTTATTGTGTCATTTACACATTTATGTCTATATAGCAATTTCTTAATATCAAGAGAGATTACTTTGAACTTGAGATGAAATATACTCCAATTTTTCTTTCCCAACCATGAGACCAAGGAGAGTAGCCTACTCTACATTTCTCCAAATCATCAAGTAATTAATGAAACTCCCTGCAATGGATTGGGTCACAAAAGTATTAAAGCTCCATGAGGTAGAATCATTTGACATTTCAAATTCTGCTAGTGCCCAAATTAGATATATATTTTGCAGTATATTGATTGAGCACCTCACCCTCCTTATAGGAAATCCTTCCCATTGGAGTAGTTGAACCCTAGGATAAGCCCAAGCTCACAAAAATTCACACATGGATCAATGTGAGTGCACAACAGTGGAAAAAGGTAATTTTATTAAATAGATATAAAGGATTGATTTAAGATTCTCCTTCTCAATTTGGTTAGTGGAAATCATTTTTGCTTCTCCTATATGTCCCCCTTCAATTGCAATGCTTCATATCCTACATAGTTGTGTGCATAAGTGTTATGCAACCAACTCACAAATAAAGATATCAATGACTTAAAAGTTACCCTTTTTGATGGGAAAGCCTCATATACATTACATAAATGAAAAATTCATGGATGATACAAATGACAAGACCTCCTTTGTATTATAGGAGTCTAAGGGGTTACAATATAATCAGAGCTTACATAACAATAATAATGTAAGGGCACAACAATAACAATAATGGGATTCAATGGGGCACAAAAATAACAATATGGGGGCTACATGGGCACAACAATAAAAATAAGGGGATACACTAGTACTGTAGGGGCCTAACATGCCCATTTCCTTCAAAAATGTGTTGTCCTCAATGCTTGAGTAGTTCTAGATGCTTTCGTATATCATCCTACCATGTGGAATGGTGTGTGGGTAAGTTAGTCCACTTAATGAAATACTATGAAATTGATAGATTCTGTAACTATGGGGTTCTTGTTACCATGACTACTTCAGGCTCAAATATGATTTTTCCTTCTTCGTCAAGTTCTGACAACACTGTTTGAACTAGCATCTTGTCACCGATAACCTTATTTAAGCATGAAACATGGAAAACTAGGTGTAGCTAGGAAGATGCACTCAACTCCAATTTGTATGTCATAGTACCAATATTTTATGACACCTTGTAAGAACCATAGTACTTGGGTGATAATTTATTATCCTTCTTAGCTTGCTTGAAAGAAATTTGTTTGTATGGTTGTAGCCATAAAAATACCCAGTCACCTACCTCAAAACTTATTTCACTATGATGCTGATCTGCCTGTTGTTTCATTTGATTCTGTGCTAGAGCGAGGCTATCTTTTAAGAGTTGGAGAACTTGTTGTTGATGCTTGATGTGATCTTCCACTGCTTTAACCCTATAATTTTATCTTAAATATGATGTGATGGATGATGGATGATATCCATAAAGTTCCATGAATGGGGTCATTTTTGGTGTAGTATAAAAGGAAGTGTTATACCACCAATTAGCTGGAGGTAAGCACTTGACCCACTGTGTTTGTTTATGAGATAAAAAGAAACGAAGATATCCTTCCAAACATTTGTTCACTATCTCAATTTTCCCATCAGATTAAGGATGATAAGATGAGCTATGAGATAATTGAGTACTAAGAAAAGAAAATAATTTCATTCAAAAATTTCCAGTGAAAATGGGATCTCTGACACTTTCTATAATCTTTGGATTTCCATAAAGCTTTTGAATTGTTTCCATAAATGCAGTAGCAACCATATTGGATTTAAAAGGATGAGATAATGCAAAAAAGTGTGCATAGTTGGTAAGTCTATCAACTACCACCATGATGACACTCTTTCCTTCAGACTTGGGTAAACCTACGATAAATTCCATTGATACCTCCTCCCAACGTTGATTAGGAATGGCTAAAGGTTGTAACAAACTCGAGGTCTTAATTGTCTCAACTTTATTTTGTTGGAAAACCAAACATTCTACCATAAAATTATGAATATTATATTTAAGGCCATAAAAAAAAAATCCTTTTTGAACCTATGGTAAGTTTTTAAAAATCCTAAGTGCCCTCCTAAGGGAGATGTGTGAAATTCCAAAAGAATATTTTGTTTGTTTTGGGAATTGTGACAAATATTCTACCATAAAATTATGAATATTAGATTTAAGGCCATAAAAAAAAATTCCTTTTTGAACCTATGGTAAGTTTTTAAAAATCCTAAGTGCTCTCCTAAGGGAGAGGTGTGCAATTCTAAAAGAATCTTTTGTTTGTGTTGGGAATTATTACAAATATATAAGCGATATTTGTACCATAATGAATCATTTTTCCAGCTAAATGTATCAAATGTATTGGTATCTTGCTGCAAATTTTGGATGAGTGACCACATCTCTTCATCATTCTTCCATTCATCCCTTTTTTCAGTTATGCACTAAGGTTGGATAATAGAAATGGCACAAAGAAATTCTTCCACATCCTCATCCTTTCTTGAAAGTGCATTTGCAACAACATTTTCCTTCCCTTTTTTGTAGATAATTTCAAAGTCATAAACCAACATATTTTTCACCCATTTTTGCTTCTCTTCTGAAGATAATATTTGTTCCAAAAAGTATTTAAGACTTTCATGTTCTATTTTTACCTTGAAATGTCTTCCCATTAGGTAAGGTCGCCATTGCTTTAGTGCATGTAGTATTGCCAAAATTTCCTTCTCATAAATAGGTTTGTGTAAATACTTTCATTTGATTGGACGACTTTCAAAAGTAATGGTTCTTCCTTCTTTCATTAAAATAACACCAATTCCATTTCCTAAAGCATCACATTCCATAATAAAAGTTTTTGTGAAGTCTGACATAGCTAGGATCAATTCTTGTCACATTTCCTCTTTAAGATGTTCAAAGGACTTTGTTTCTTTTGGAGTGTAAGAAAATGCATCTTTCTTTAGTAATGATGTTATAGGGGTTGTTTTTCTCCCATAATTATGAAAAAACTTGCAATAATACCCTGTCAATCTGAGAAATCCTCGAAGATGCTTTATGGTTGTCGATATTTTCCATTCCTTAATGGATTTAATTTTTTTAGGGTCTACCTTAACACCCTCATGAGATACAATATGACCCAATATTCCACCTCATGTACTCCAAAGAAACATTTGGACATTTTTGCATATAATTGTTTCTCCTCCAATAGTTTGAGCACCTTGTCAACATGGTGAACATGATCCTTCCAAAATTTGTTGTAGATTAGTATATCATCAAAAATGCTAACAATTTTTTTTATAAAGAATGGTTTGAAAATGGAATTCATCAAACCTTGAAATGTGGAAGGTGCATTATTAAAGCCAAAAGGCATGACCAAAAACTCATAATGACCCTCATGAGTTCTGAATGTTATTTTTGGAATGACTTTAGTCTTAATTCTAATTTGATGATATCCTGAACAAAGATCCAACTTGGTGAAGTAAACTGCTCCATGTCATTCATTCAACAATTCATCAATGACATGAATGGGAAATTTATCTTTAATAGTGAGATGGTTGAGTTGCCTATAATCTGGAAACATATGCCATGATCCATCCTTCTTGTGCACCAATACTGCTGGAGTAGATAAAGAACTTTGAATAGGTTGAACTATACTAGCCTCTAGCATTTCTACAACCATACGTTCAATTTCACTCTTTTGGGCATAAGGATATCTATAAGGCCTGATGTTTAGAGGAACACTTCCTGAAATCAAGTGAATAGCATGATCATGAATGGGTGGGAGGCATTTGGGAGTCTCAAACACCTTGGAATGATTGTCCAAGACCTTTTGGACATCTGGAGAAATAGATGATTTCGATGTTTGAACCTCTAGTGAGCATAGTTGTGAAATTCCACCCCATTGTTATTTCTTTAAAAGATTTGTCAGTCCATTAGAGCTGATTACCTTTCCTGGTTTCCTTGAGATACCCCTTATTCAAATTCCTTTCCTTTAAAAATTTTCTTAAGGAAAATTCTTGAAAATTTAAATCTATCGTCCCCAAAGATTGTAACCATTAGACTCGTAGTACAACATCAACACCACCCATTGGAATGGAAAGCGTTGTACTATTCAATACATATTCCCCCATGGTTAGCTCAATATTATGGCACTTTCCAGAGAGATTTATATTTCCTCCATTTGCAACGATCACTTGACACTATGGTGATGGATATAGGAAGAAATTCAATTCCTTGGCTATCTTACAATGATTAAAACTATGGGTACTACTTGAATCAATCAACATTATTACCATTTTCTTCTTGATATATCCATCTATATTGAGAGTTTGAGGAGTGGTAATTCCTACCAATGCCTTACGAGAAATAGTCAGATTCATTTATTACTTCTCTAGTGTCGTTTCCAGGTGTATATCCTCCTATTTTGATGTTTCCTATTCATTTTCTTCCTCCTCTTCACAATCTATGTGGAATAATTTATTCTCAACACACTTATGACCTTTAGTGTATTTTCTATCACAACGATAACAAAGCCATTTTTCTCTTTTTTTCTCCAATTGTTGTGGTGTCAAACTTGTAGGTTGTGGAAGACTAGGATAGCAACATTTCTGTCTTTATAGTTATGAGTGGTAGAATTCCTTGTTGCATTAATTTTTCTTTCAACTTTTCTTTCCACCCTAAATGCCTTCTCCAATGAATCAGGTTCCCAAAGGAGAACCTCATGTTGGATGTTATATTTTAAAGTCCTCTAGAATATCGGTTACCCTAATATTCAATTTTTGGAATTCTTTAATGTGCTCCACCATTGAACCCTTTTGTTCAAGATTTATAGATTGGCTAAAGAAGGTGTTTCTCTTTGTATCTTCATAATGTGATATCATTTCCTTCATAAAAATTGACTAGGTGACAAGTGGTTTGTGAGAAAAAATCCATCTATAACATAAAACTTGATTGTGCTCTAAATATAAAGATGTAATATGTACCTTTTGTGAGGGTTGCACATCCTGTCGTTCAAATTATTGCTCTATCCATATTATCCAGGTTATTGGATCCTTGCCATCGAACTTCCTCATATCTATATTTGGAATGTGGTGGTTCTTAAACCCTACATTGGAGTCTCTAAAATCATAATTCATATTCCTTTTTTCCTCATCATAATGTTCATGGATTACCCTGTCACGACTGGGAAGCCTTTCTTGCAACAACTTTGTCAACCTTCCTTCAAACCTTCAATGTCTTCTTTTAAACCATTCATGTCACCTTCTAAAGCATCCATGTCACCTTTTATTTCTGATTTTAACCCATCCATGTCCTGTTTTAGTTGATCTTTGGTTGCTCTTCGTGAGAGCAAAATTTGTTGTACTTTGCCCCATAATTTTGATATATCATGCTGCAATTCTTCCTCTTCATGCATCATAGTAGATATTTCTGAGGGCTTAATGGGTGTAGAATTCTTTTTCTTTGGAGGGATTTTAGAATCCAATACTGATATCTATGCTTCAATATGCCCTTGCAATCACTTCAAACTGATTTTTCAAAAAAAACTTATATAATTTTTAAAAAAGATACACACCTTTTTCTTGCTTTTAGGAGCTCAATCTTAAAATGGTTGTAACTCTGTAATTTCAGATCTCTAAGTTTTGAAATTCAGTATTGTGGTATCCCTATGAATGTTCTTTCCTATGCCACAAGTCAGATCAATATTGGATTCTTTAATATATAGTTATGCCAGATCTCCCACGATGGCCTCATTATGGATTGGTTCAGTAGAGCGAATTTGTATGGGATTGCACGAGTCACTGTTTCAACATTCGGCCCTGAAATTGATATAGATAAAACTTTAGTCCGTTCTATTGTAGTTAATTTTTACATAATTCAATTCTGATGCCTTAAACGAAAGTTATGACAATTTTCCCTAGGTCACTTGTTTGATATTGAATTTTTGAGAATAAAAAGACACTAACTTCTTCGATCCATATGTCAGAAAATATAGCAAACGAAGATCTTATATTCTGGCACAGTTTTCACAACATGTTAGGCTCCATGTGGTTTCGATTTCAGCTTCTGAAGCTTTGTAGAAAAAACTTTATCGCAAAAATTCCATGATGACCTGTTTGAAGTAGCGGAACCCTAGAATCCAAAGATCTTATACTAAATGTTATGCAACCAACTCACAAATAGATAGATCAACGACTTAAAAATTATCCTCTTCAAGGGGGAAGACTCATTTACGTTACATATATGAAAAATTATTGGATGATACAAATGAAAAGACCTCCTTTGTATATATATGAGTCTAAGGGATTACAATATAATTAGAGGCTACATAACAATAATGATGTAAGGGCACAATAATAACAATAGTGGGATTCTATGGGGCATAAAAATAACAATATGGAGGCTACATGGGCACAACAATTACAATATAGAGGCTACATGGGCTCAACAATAACAATAAGGGGGATTCACTAGTATTATAGGGACCTAACATATCCTATATTGTTGTGTGCATAAGGCCTCGTTGAGTCGTGGTTACATGCCTTCTTGGTGTCCAAGTGCATTTGTTTGAAGAGGGTCCTCCATATCTGATGGTCATGATCGAATTTGAGTAATAATATCAATGACTTTTGATTCATCAGGTACTAATGGATTCATGAATTGATTGACTCCCATAGTGCGTGATGGGATTTGACTTGTCACAATAAATGGGGTTGATGACTCATTGGATGCGAAACAAGGTCCCATACTATCTCTCCTCTAAAGCCTGATGGTCCCTAATTGGGTGATGCTTCAATAGTCCATATTTATTCTTAGAAAATCAATTGTTATAGACCATTATGGGGCCCTTCATGATTCCAACCCATGCTAGTTTCAATTTTGCACCAGTTTTCAAGTCTACACTACTTTTATGCTTTTGATATTAGTACTATAATGACCGCTTGTATGTATTTGTGGCCAAGTTGTTTAAAACTAACCCCAAACCAAACTAAATCACTTTTACTATCAAGAAGTTTTGAGACCTGGAAGGCTGGGAATGTTTTTCCATTTATTTCCATTAGAATTCATAATTCAAAAACACATAATATTCAAAACACCAAAACTCAACTTAGAAAGAAAATATATATGGGTAATGAGGATTACACATTCACCCAAGGTGATCTCGCATTAGACACCCTACATAGGATAAATTTTATTTGAGATTGAATTGATGAACATTTTGGGAAATATAGAACTAAGATATCATACTTAGCCAGTTTATTTTCCTTCAACCAAGAGGCCTTGTAAATTAGATTTCCCTTCATTGAACTAGATACTCCATGTAGTCTTTCCCACATGTTGCCTTTGCGACTCTAAAATTGACAAATGTATCCACTACTTTGGATGGCTTCTTAGGTAGTTCTTAAACCCATGTTGGTTTAGGAGAGGCAGTTACTCATAGAGGTGTTTGTGTACTATCCTTGCCTTCGTAATACTTACACAGATAGTTAACATTGAAGATAGGGGAGATATTAATGTTTTCTAGAAGGTCATCTTCATAGGAACTCGTTGAAAAATTCTTTGAGATCCTACAAAGACGTATCTTCTCTCATTTTACCTTATTATAGGTTTCCCATGGAAACCTTTGTTTCCTCAAACGAACAAATTCTTGTTCTTTTCTATGCAAATTAGCATAGTCCTTATATTATGTAGTGCTCTTTTCCAACTTCTCCCTCACTTCATTGTGTAAATATCAAATGTATTCTACAAAATATTCATTTTCCACACTTTTCCTCACTAGTTTTGCACTATCCCTAAGTTCATCCACTTCCCTAGGGATGAAACCGTGCATAACGTTGAATGGACTCTTTCCCATTCTCCTATTGACTGATTTATTGTAGGAAAACTTTGAATGAGGCAATGTCAAGTCCAATTGCTTTGGTTTGTCACCAATCAAGCATCTCAACAATTTTTCGAAACATCTATTGAAAAATTTAGTTTGACGATCAGTTGGTGGATGGTATGCTAAACTAAAACCCAACTGTGTGCCCAATTTCTTCCACAATGTATTTCAGAAATGGTGAACAAGCTTTGTATCCCTACCATAGATTATGCTTTTAGGAAATCCATGGAACCAAACTATTTCCTTGAAAAATAAATCATCTATGTGTGAAGCATCACTGGTATTCTGACATGGAATGAAGTAAGTCATTTTTTAAAATTTGCCAACAACAAAAAATACTAAATCATTACCCGGTTGAGTTCAAGGTATATTTGAAACAAATTCCATACTAATTTGATCCTGTGACCTTCTTTATGTTGGAAACAGAATATACATTCCCGTATTCTACTTCAATCCCTTTGCATGTTGGAATATTATACATCTTTGTGCCATCTTCTTCACGTGTGCATTCATCCTAGGCGAATATTAACCCTCATTAAATAGAGCTATTTTTTTAATCAATCTCAAGATGTCCATCAAATCCACAACTATATTTTTCTCTGATCAAATCCTCCCTCTTGGAGCATCATGGTATGCATAATTGTGTTCCTTTGAACAAAAAAACTCCTGAATGAAATACTCCAACCATGGAATTTCATTTACTCCCATTAAATTCTTGCATGTCATTCATGCTTCCTTAAAATAAATATCGTGTTCATATAACTCACTCAAAGAATCAAATGCAACAACATTTACTTTCATCTCACTCAATAAAAAATTCCTTCAAGTTAGTGGATCAACAATCCGATTATATTTACCACTTTTGTGTTTCAAAACAAAAGAATAATTTTGCAAAGATTGAACCCATTTCAAATGCTTCTAATTCAACTTAACTTGACTATTTATGAATTGATATACATGATGATCTATATATAACATAAATTCCTTAGGAAACAAGTAATGCCTCCATTTCTTGAGTCCCTGCATAATTGCATAAATTTCTTAGTGATATACAAAATACTTCCTTCTTGTCTCATTCAATTTTTTGTTGAAGTATGTGATTGGTCTACCCTCCTAGTTGAGAAATCCTCCTATGTTTGTTCCACTTGCATCACAATCAACCTGAAAAACATTCCCAAGATATGGAAACACCGACATTTATTTTTTATCACTTTAGTCTTTAACAATTTAAAACTCTTCTTCACTTCTATTGGTCATTTAGATTTCTTTATAATTCCCTTCATAGTTTTTGTTATGGTGACACAAATTCCACTGAAATTTCTTACGAATTTATGATAAAAACTCACCAATCCATGAAAATATGGGCTTCAAGCATATTCTTGGGTGACACCCAATCAATAATAACCCGCACCTTCTCAAAATACATTTTGAACCCTCCTTCTGAAACTATAAATCCAAAATAAACTAATTCCTTCTTCATGAAGATGCACCTTTCAAATTTACCATAAGATTTTCCTATTTCAATCTTTGCAATACAACCCTAACATGTTCTAAATGTTCTTCCTTTGTATTACTGAAAATTAAAATGTCATCAAGATATACTAAAACAAACTTACTGAGATAGTGCTTCAGTACTTGGTTAATCAATATCCTGAATGTATTGGGTGATTTAGTTAATCCAAATGGCATAACTAGTCACTAATACAATCCATCCTTCATTTTGAATGTTGTTTTCGACTCGTCCCCTTCACGAATTCTTATTTGATGGTAGCCAATATTTAATTCAATCTTGATGAAATACATTTCTCCACTAAAGAAATCAATTAAGCCATCCATACAGGGAAATGGAAACCTATATTTGATGGTAATGTTGTTAATCTGTCAGGAGTCTGTGCACATTCTCCACTCACCCCCTTTCTTTGGTGTAAGTATGACTAATACAATGCAATGAATGAGGTTCTCCTAATTCAGTCCCTTTTCTAGCATCTCTTGGTCATGTTGATTTAATTCCTCATTCTCTTGAGGAACCATCCAATATAATGTTGTATTTGGCATACTTGATCCTAGAAGAAAATCCATGTGATGACTGATTTCCCTTATTGGAAGTAGTCCATCTAGAAATTATGGCTTCATCATTATCTTTGCATATTAATTCATCAATTTTTGAAATTGGATGGGTAATCTTTCCTCCTTTTATGTCATCAACATTTGTGTTGGTGTTGACGGGCTGGAGTTTACCACCAACAGCTAGGGGATCTCCCCGATGCAGAATCCTAATCAGACTCTACATGGTTTGGTTTAGGGATCCCATTTGGTATATAGGCTTGAATTCCATCTCATTGGTTGAAGATTTCTTCAGATAGGAAAGGGAGTATCAGTTTAACAGAATGTATAAAATTCAACAAACAAAAGTAAGTAATTAATGAACACCCAATAAAATAGATACCATAAACAGAAACAACAAAACTTCAAAGCATGAATATTAAGAAAATAATTGTTAGCAAGACTTTAAATAATACCACGCATAAATAAGAATAATTTTAGCAACCAAGAATGAGTTCGTGATTGTTAACCATTGAAAACACAAATCAGTGCACAACCAACAACGGTACTATGTCAATATCAATAAAACAATTTATCAACATTAGCATAAGGTTGGCATATCATTTACCATCCATACGTTGCAAAGAAAAACTCACATCACCAAAAGATACATGAGGAGACAGTACACCAAAGATCATAGAAACTTTCAATTCATTAAGGTGATAATAGTCATGGCATCAACATATTCAAATCCAACAATGAAATATACTACTACTCTTTGATTTCGCTAAAAGAACATAAGTTCTCAAAACAATATGCACTAAAATAAGTCCAAAACTAAAAGTACTTTACAATGTGCCATGAGGGTATATTTATAGAAAAGAGGGTGGCTTTTGGTCTACCAATGACTCTTGGAATTCCTCATGACTCTTGGACCTCCTCATGACCTTTCAAATTCCTACTTCATCCTACTCTAGCTTACCTTTCTATTCACAACAAAACAATTTGATTCTACCCTAACAATTTAGTAATAGACAATTATGGAACATCTGTGCGCAACAACTTCATGAGGTAGGTGTGCCAAAGCTTGTACTTAGAGGTTATTTCAGTCACCTTTTGTTGCTCTTCATGATGTCTATGGAGGCATTCAAGGGAATCTAGAATTAGAGTGATTCTATTGACCTTGATTTGATTGGATAGAGTTACTAGCTTCGTGTACATCCTCACCTGTTCCACCACATGCCACATAATGTTCTCCTTTGCGACCTACAAATATCCTTTGTTGGAAGCCTACCTGAAAGGGTTCAGGAATGCTTGAACTTCATATAGGATTTACTCCTACTTACTTACTTCTCCGACTACTCCAATGGAAGGAAACCCATGAAATTCAATCACAAAATCCAACCCACTCAGCAGATATCTGTAAGGGGCAAGAACTATGTCAACATCCCTAGACAGGTTATCTCATGATTGGATCCTAATGCATATCTATATATTTTCGTTCTAGGTTGTAATACAATCCTTCTTTGGGAGAATTGTCAGTGCCTATCGATACTTAGTTGTTCACTCATGAATGAATTCGATAGCTGTGATAACTTGTTTTAGCATGGCATATTTTTCATTCGTGTCAGCCTATATGGCTAGGATAAGGGACATGGTGTGATGCAACTTCGACATATCCTCATAGACCACTTCCATGGCTTCTCTCAAGGTCTCAAATTCTTCCTTGATTGAGGCTTGAAAATCCTTCGTGCTCGAGTGGGTCAGGCAAAGTGATTTATTCTCTTCTTCTAGCCTCCTCCTATATTCTTCTTCTCTGACAACATTTTGTTCAGATGCATATAGTTTTCGTTGGATTTCTACAATATTTTTGCTCATTTTTCCCACATTCAACTCGATTGCAGTCAGAAAGGATGTCTCAGTTGAGGTGATCATCTTAGGATTTATCATGGTAGCTAAGATGATATCCTTTTTTGTGGTCATGGATAGAGGCTCCACATGGTTTCTAGCATAACATTTCCTTCTCTCCTGCATGATCTTACAATTGACTTGGTCGAAGGTAAGTCTTGTTAGTTCCAACACTTCCTCTTCCTCCTCATTGGGAATTCTTAACTCCTTAAGAGGAATATTCCTTCCGATGATGGGAGTGGATAGAGGAACATCTATCAGAGAAAGTTCAGCCTACACATTGAACTCTTGATGCTATTATTGTTGTTCAAGCTCTTGTTGAGCTTTCTTGTTAGTCTCTTCTTGTTGTCTCTTCATTTCTTCTTCTTCCTTCCTTTTCTTTTCTTATTTGGCTTCTTCCTATGTTCCTCCTCCATCCTCTTATTTTCTTGCTCATCGTGTTCTTGCTTCTTCTTGAGCTCTTCTTCCTGTTTATGTTTCTCCTCTAGCTCTTTCTTCTCCCACTTCTTCTTTTATTATTCCTCCCGGGCCCTCCATTCCTCTTCTTCGCTTTGCAACTACTATTACTCATGTTTCTTCTTTCTCCTTTCTTCTTCCTGTCATTTCTTCCCTAGATGATCCTTGGGCTACTGGTCTCCTTATTTCTGAAACCATCTTAGTTATTCTACTCTTCTTCTCTTCAACTCCTTATTTTTCCTAGGTAAGGTCACGTTTCTCTCCTCCAAAGTTTCATCATATTCACCCTCATATTTTTCGCTTGGAGGATCTTTTATTTCTTCGTCTTTATGTTTATTCAATTTCCCTCATGACTTTTGTTTCGCTTTCTTCCTCTTGAGCGAGGATGACATATCTTGTAGGCTTACGTTCTCTTGGGAATGCTCAACTTTCTTATCCTCATTTTCTTGTTGTTCATTTGGGTTGAATTCCCTGATCACACTGTACTAATTTCTGATTTTATCCTCGTGACATTTCCTAGTATGTGGGTATGACTAGCTAAAATTAGCCTTCTTGTAATGAACTACTACAACCCTTTTGGGGTCATAGGTACGATGACTCAAGGTAAAAAAATGGAATTGATTTATCTCCTCAGCTTATGCCTCAACTTCCCTGAAGCTTTCAACATTATATGCCCCAATAGTGAGAGGGAAGGCAGGCTAAGGCTTCTTCTTCCCCTTACTTAGCATCATTGAAAACCCTATAGTCATCTGATAACATACCTTCTGTAGCAATAATTTGTTTATGGTGAACTTGGGAAGTGCATAAGGAGGTTTGTATGAGACAAAGACCCTAATGAATGTGCCCTCCTTGATGGTGAACCAATATGCTACTTTGGTGATAGTGATAGTCTTCATATCCCTCTTTGACATGCAAGGAGGATATTCTCCGAAAAGAAACTGGTACAATGGGGTGATGAATGTCTAAGAGGTGGACTCATGCACACTTTTATAACCTAGGTCCCAAACGATCTATTAATTCTAGTGCACATGTTCTTCCACATTTGTTGTCTAGTTGTAACTCCAATTATCAAGCTTACACCTTGCACATACTGCATCTAATAGGTACAAGGCCATGTAGAATTATAATGCTTGGTCTACTTCAGGATGTTTCATTGCATATATGTTAGTCCTTAATGCGAAAGCCAAGATACTAGCCTAGTTGAAGATTGTACCTCTGGTGGCGACAACATACATGATAGGGACCCATGTCCCGAGAAAGGTATCCATGTTAAGCCTGCCATACAATCGATTCATCATTGTGGAAATGAGTTGGTAAAATTTCTTCAGGCCTCCCATCATGTACATTTGATCATTCTTCACCCTGAATTTAGAAGGGTCTTGCCATGAAAACCTTAAAATGTCCTTCATTGGAACCAAGAAATCTGATAGCCATTTGGTATTAAATGATTCTTCCTTATCCAAAAACCTGTAATAAGCAACAATGTATGTCATAGAGATGGTTATGAAAGCTTCAGTTATATGATTTCTTACTACCCATCGATCTGTGTTTGCGTTATGTATAATCCAATTAATGGTCATTGCACACGGGAATACAGGAGCATGCAAGGCCACTTTATGGAGCCTAGACCTCTTGATGATGATATATCGCTGGAAGTATTCCTGGTCCTCAAGGATGTCCTGCTTAGAAAATTCTACATATATATCTCAAACTAGGAGAGTTTGGTAGCCTTGTTGATGTTTCTTGTTGTATCCCTATAAATAGGAGGCAGTGAACCTTCATAGCTTTCTTGAATGCTACTTTCACTGGTCTTCCAAGAAGGCTTGACTACTGGAGGTGTTATTTCTCCATAGAAATAAGATATCAAAAGACACTCGAGGTTGACGTCACTTTTCATATCAAACAAGAAATCCCAGGATGAGAGAGATGACCTGAATAATGTAAAACCAAAAGAAAATAATGAATAAAGGCTTTAGAGCACTAGGAAAAGTCTCAAGGATGAGTCCTATCCAGAAGAGGTCGCTGGGTCGCATAGGATATGGGTCACAAATGAGATAAGAGAACATGTGACTTGGTGACTGGGATGTTTAGGTCAAAGATTTAGAAAAGTCATAGGGTCACAAGTCACATAAATCATAGGAGTGGGTAGGTCATAAGATTCATGAGTTCGCGGGGTCACTGGGTCATGTGATAAGGGAGGTCGCAAGGTCAGGCTAGTCACTAGGTTGAATAGTTTTACCTATCACGCCTTTTGTTTGTGCGACCTCTTCTCCCGAGAGGCTAGGTAGAGGAGAGGAAACTTAAAATGTGGTTTCAGGGCTTTACTGGATCTAAAAACCTAAGTTACTAAGAGAAAAACATGAATGGGGAACGGATGGGACTAGGTATCTAGGTAGAGAGGGGTTTAGATAGACAAATGCTTGACTTGGAGGGTTTGTAAGGTAGAAATGAACTAAATGGTTGTAGAAGGAATGATAAAACCCTCCCATTAGGGAAGTCGCAGGGTCAGATGAGATATGGGAATAAATGTCAAAGATAAAGTGATTGTAGGGGAGATGAAAGGCCACCTACCTGGAGGAAGTCACGTGCCTCTCACAGTCACCAAGCTTTTCTGTTCCTTGAGTGCTCCAATGAAAATCACAAATTAGCTGGTAGACCGAAAGTTTATATAGAAAAGGTCACACATGTGAGGGTCGAATGCGTCACTGAGTCATGCATGTTGCAAGGTCGTGAAGAACATGTCCTCATCTCTTTGTGACATAGAGACCTAGTGATCCAACGACTTATGTGGACGAGGTCACATAGTCACATGGGTCGCAAAGTCACAAGACTAATCCATCAACTATTTCATGACCTAGCGATCCAGTCACCTAGTCACATGGTTGCAATGGGATGAAAGGTATTAAAATTTTAAGTCATGACCTTGCAACTTCACTTGGTCAAAGAGGGTCACAAGTCGCAGTTTGTTTATTCAGGAAAGCTTGATTTATGTGACCAATGACATAGGAAAAGGATGAATCTTAAGTGTCGAAGAATTTGGATTTTGGAGAAATCAAGGAGCCTTGGCTTACTACCAAGATATCGAGGCAAGATTTTATATGTAAGTGAAGGATACAAACTTGGTGCAAGGGTCCCAAAATTTTGAAGGGGTGGAAATTTTGGGAGGGTTTTTGCAGTGCCTATATCAGTTGGATAGGAAACCATAGTATAAAAATTCTCAACTTCTTCTAGATCGTTCAAGAATTTCTTCCCTAAAATCATACACACTCTCAAATCACCCTATATATCCTCATCCTTATTTTTCATTGGACTCAAAATAAACTCCCAACTATCCTTCTTGATGATGTAAGTGTTAATTTTTCCATCATGTGCAACTTGTCGATGATATTGTTGCACCTTAACCAACATAATGTGAGATGCATACATTAGCATTACATCACATATTACTTTTTCATTATAATTACCAATTTATAAATTGATTAAAAACTATTTTCTTACCACCATTTGACACTCATTTTGCAACCAACTTACTTTATAAGGATTGGGGCATTTTAACCTTTTCAATTTCAATTTCTTCACTATTTCTTCGGATATAATATTATCAGTGCTACCGCTATATAAAATCACCTTGCAACACTTACCACTTGACTTACATCTAGTTCTAGACACATTTCATCTCTAAATTGGTTTAGATTCAAATATCCCTTGATTTAATAAATTTTTTCTCAACATTAAGGATTTTGCATCTTCTAGGTAATCTCCATGCTTGAATGATTCTATTGATTTATCCTTAGCTTGAGTCATGTGAATTTTGGCTTCCTTTCCTTTACCTCCTCCTTGAATCTATGGGCATTCAAAATATCTAAGCCAAGCTTCTCCACACTAGTAACATGTTCCAGTGAAACCTCAGCCTCTTCCCCTTCCAAAATTTACTCATCCTCTAAAGGAATCACCTCTCCCATGATAATCTCCTCTACCTCCTGCTTCATGAGTGGAAGAAATCATCTGAGAGGTATGGTAGAATTTCCTCTTCCACCATTACCTTTTCCTCTACCACATACATTTATGCCTCTTCCTTGGTTATTAGTTTGTTGTTTCCTATTCAATTTCTCTTCACCCTTAAAAGAACATTCATAGGCCTACTCTACGTTGTGTAATATGAATAAAATTCATTGTATATTTGTATACATAATCCATTCAATACCTTGATACTTTCTCTATTCCATCTTTAGTGTGTCCTACTCATATACTAAATTTATATAATTCCTTAGTGTATTCCTTAACACTAGCCTCTCTTTGATTCAAATTTTTTGATCTTCGAAACAAGTTGATGTGATGATCAACTAGAAAAAAATTCCTCCGATATTGTGGCCATTCTATCCCATGATTTTATCTTTTCCTTACCTCTTCATTCTCTCTCATTCTACAGATGATCACACCACAAGGATGCATGGCCTTTCAACTTTGTACATGCATATTTCACCCTTTTTTCTTCTTCTATACCTTCAAAATAAAAGTATTTTACCATCTCAAAGATCTAGTCCTAAAATTCATCTAGATTCAACTTACTATTATAGGATGAAGATCAAAGTAAGGTATGATGTTTACTATGGTTATGTTGTAGGGAAAACCCAAGACCCCCCATTACTTCAAATAATGGCGACCCTTTCCATTAATTTTTGGCAAAACACCTTTTATGATTTTCATTAAGAATTTTAGCCTTTTTTTTTTTACTTCGTCAGATTTATGTTTTGACTGTTTCTTTGAATTTGACTTTTCATAAGCTTTCTATCGATACTTGTTTCACCTCATTTGGTCAACTGGTTTGTAAATGGCATTACTTTGAAGTTTGATCATTTTCTCGTCTCGACCAAAATTGTAAATAAATGTATAATATTTCAATTTTTGTAACTAATTAAGTTCAATAGTATTTCATTGTGAATATTAACTTTTAGTTAACTTTTATTAATTTTTCATTTTTTCACTAATGGTCCTACAAAATGACCCAGCTAAATCGTACAACAAATGAAAATGTGTTTCAAAATCTTGACAATTTACTCAAATTTATTATTTTAAAACAAGTTTCCAAGACCGAATTCTCAAAATTGCAAAGTGGCTATAGTCCAAGTTGTAGGATTATTAATTCCACGTAGGTCCCACTTCGCATCACTTCCTACCTTTCAAAAATTGCGATTTTAAAATTGTGATTAAAAATTGCGATCAAGATTTACGATTCGATATATCAAAAATTGCATATCACAAATATTTTTTTGTTTTTTATGCAGTTATATTAAATCATGATATACAATTAAAAAAAAATATAATAGTTAAATATTTTAATCCTAAATTTCTCACACTCCTTATGTCTCTGAATCCTATGTCACCTCCCTCCACTCCTTATCACTCCCACCTTATCACTTCATTGCCCCAATCTGCCATATGAATCAAACTCCCCATTTCACATTTAATGTAGAGTTGATATGAAGTTTTAATTTATTTCGTAAATTATATAAATATATATTATATTTTAATTATAATATATATTATAATTTTAATATACTTGGTTTATAATAATAATATAATATAATTAATATTTTAATTATATTTAATTAATTGAATTTGGTTAATAATAATTAATTTTTGTAACTTAATTAATTTTTTTAATTAAATTATTATTAATTAATAATAACTTTAATCGAATTTAAGATTAAAATTTAATAAAAAAATTCTGATTTAAAGCCGAAGCAACAAAAATAACAAAATTCTGACAATTTTAATTGACCAACTTTAGAAGCTCATAAATGGAGTTTTACTTGACCAAATGAGGTCCAAGATGGCTCATTGAAAAGATAAAACTGTGGAAAATATTTTTGAAGTAGTTGAAAAACCAGATTTGTCATTTAATTGTTCTAAAATTAGGCAGAAGATCAAGCTCCAAATTTTAAACAAAATCAATTTTCTGAGTTTTATTTTTTGCATTTTCATTTTCCAACGACTTATTCTGAGTATATATTCATTCACCTCTATTTTTCTTGGCCAATTAAATCATCACAGACATCAATAGAAAGAACATATTTCCTTTTCAATTATTTATTTAATTGAATTTGATTGGATTTCTTTTAATTCCATATTTAACATTTTGATTTTATTTTTGTATTTTAATTTTTTTTTTTTTTTTATTTTGTAGAAAAACAGTTGAAGAGATGAATATAAAAAAATCTCAATCAATGAGAAGGCTCCAACAAAATAATGGAATTTTGAGCCAATAAAAATTGATTGAGAAGATTTCTTCTTCAACAAACTTTATTGTTAAGAATTCTTTTGAAACTATTATAAATAACATATTGTAGAATGTAATATGGGCAGCTCCCCTCTGCAATTCTGGAATTCTAAAAACACTTATGTAATAGGGATTTAGAGTTGTAGGTGGAAGGAGTAAAAATCTCAGATTTGGGGATCATTGAGGATTTTTCTTTTGCATTATGAATTATGGGTGATGGGCAAAGTTTGCACTTCTACAACTCTTATTGTAACAACAAAAATCTAAGCAATGTAAAGAACAGTTGGAGACCAAAACCAGAGAAATGGATTCAATAAATTGGTATTTCTGATACTACTATTTTAAATACTAGTTCCATTTTATGATGGCAAGAATGTGTCATTTTATTCACATTTGTGCACTTTTATCGATATAAGTAATTTGTCTCAATCATATGATATTATTTATCTCTGCTCTTATTGGTTGAATTATGATTTCTGAGTAACTATTTACTTAGAAATCTGTCTTTTAATACGAGTTTAATAAATAGTGATATGGTGTGAACTACTTCCTCATATTATTGTTTAATTATTCCAATTACTGACTAAATAATCAATATCACTTTGTGAACTTCTTCCTAAATGTTGTTAGTTTATTAGTTCAGTTAAGAGGTCTCTAAATATAATATGTTTTGGTATACATAATGGTAGTTAATTGAAATAAGTCGTTATCCTGATATTCATTATAAGCTAGACATATTTAAATCCCAATCATTTAAATATCTTGCTCTCAGTTGGGTTAGATCTATATCTGCCTAATTGAGATAGGATTAGGACTTAATTCCTTTTTGTTGCATTATAGAATAAGTTTTCATTTAGATTTAATTTTACATTCTTATAATTCCTCTTTCAAAAGAGGCAAACATTAGTTGTAGCTTGGTTGAGCCCTAGATCACTTTCTTTCCTGATCAGGAAGAGGATTGATCTAAGGGGTCATATTTTAAGCCATTGGATATTGAGAGAAGGTAACTGGACCTACTTGAACCAGTCAGAACCACCATTCCAAATGGAAAAAGAGCTGCTTTAAGGTCTAGTCTGGGTGGTCATCCCCCCAATGTTGTTGCAGCAAATTTCAAGGCTTCAACATTTTTAGTGCTAGAAGGAGGGCCTGAAACTTATTGTCTGTTGGAGTCTTTGTATTCTAACATTTTATTTATTATGATGGCTCCTCTTAAACATCCAATTTGGAGTTGTGTCCATGGACATGCATCTTCCAATACTCCATCCGAAGTGGTAAGACTCTTGTCTCATGTAAAGTTTAATGATAAGACAAATTATTCTTCTTTTAATCATGCCTTTCAATTTATTAAAACAATTTCAAATTCTACTTTTTATGATATTTATGAAGGCATTTTATGCAAGATTTTTACTCTTACATTCACGGCAAAAGCCAGAAGCTAGTGTCAATCAGTTCCAGTTGTCTCAATTCACAGCTGGGATCAATTTGTTACAATGTTCCTTTGTAAACTTGACGACTATAACTATGAACAGGTATGTGACGATTTTGAAGGTTTACAAAGATTTGAAAATGAATCTTTGATTGATTTTACCATCAAGGTTTGTTTAAATTGTTTGAAATTTAAAATTGAAGAAAGACTTACAAAAGAGGAATTATTAGATTGCTATGAACATATTTTCTCTCTTCCTCCCATTCATAATCCATGTGAAATTATTTCAATCTTTTCTCAAACTCCTTCAAATTACATTAACATAATTGATAATTCCAATATGAATATGAAAAAAAATGATGATGATGTGGCCTCTATTATGTACGATCAATTCCTTCATTTAGTGCACACTTCCTACAATATTGATATTTATTAGGATGCACCTTCACATGTTAGTGAATCTCAATCACAAAGGCTAAGAAATTTTACTATTCAAATGCAAGAAGATATTAGCAATAATCTTAAAGAAGATACCGCTTTGAAATATGAAAATCAGTGCGTGTCGGATTCATAAGATCAGAGCATAAATCAACAAGTACAAGCAGCGATTAAAATTACCAATAATGCAAAATCTTCTATACAAATTTATAAACTCTTTTATGATGAGAAAATTCCAAATTCAGGACAACAAAGAAACATTATTCAAGAAAGAACAAGTACACAAATGAATGATCTCAAATCTGAAATTTACAATGAACAGAATACATAAGAGTTCTCAAATAGGGACATTTTTAAATCCATTTCTTCTGATTCTCATTTTTTTCTTTATCCTGATATTTTTTCTGATTGCAATTTATCGCCTCTTAACAACAATGGTATTTCAAAAAATAGAGAGGTTGATCTTAATGAATTGGCAATTAGTTTTTATCAAGATAAATAATTAATTATTGATCATTATTCTGGCATTAATGAACATGTGTTTCATATTCCTTCTTGTTTTGATACATGGGATGAGATCAAAGGGAATTTTAATGAATGTCATGAGGTCATTTATGATAGCTACCTTGACATTGAGGATATTGATTTGTCTCAATCTCAATTGAATCCTCTTGATCAAAGTCGGATTACATGTGAAAAATGAAGAACACTCTAATTCAGAAATTGTTTCAAATAATTCTCATTTTCATACAATTAATCATACCCATGATCTCAACATTCAAGAAACCAACCCAATCTATGACTTATATGGCGATCAAGCTCACATTCCTATTCATACTCACGATTCTCTTTCTAATTCACAAGCATGTATTAGAAATCATTTGAATTCTATTATTCTCACCAAGTCTTGTGAAAAGGAAATTGTTTTAAATCAATCCAAATTGTGTTGTAACAATAACTGTAACACTAATGTAATCTACGATTTGATTTTATTATTGTTCATTCACTAATTTTGTTTAAATTCAGATTTATTTTCTGTTTTTAGTTTTCAATTTTTAGATAGATTGTGTTGGCATATTGAGCAGCTCAGTATTGAACACTCAATTGATGCATTGTCTGAATGAGAAAAAGAAGTTTCAAATTCTAATCATGAACATCAAGAGTTATTTCTCTTCCAATTTCAATTGATGTTCATTTCCTATTGATTACTTCTACCTTCTCAAAGGCACTATGAACAAGAGAGTGTATTTTTACAATATGGCCAACAATCTAATTCAATTAATAATCTTCCATTGTATCTAACAGATTTTCATCCATTTTTCATTGACCCATTTGAAAAACATTTGGAAATTTTTTCTTCACAGAAGATTGTTAATAGTTTAACATTTTCACATAACACTAATAAATTTGTGCAGGCTATTGTATCTAAAAGCTCATTCTCACGATCTGGCATGCCATCTCCTCTTTTAAAAATCTCTCAATCAATAGTGGAAATCCATCCAGCTTTCTATGATTCAATTGAAATTGAACTCGAAAGGACATTTCAAGAGAAGGTAATTGTAAATGATATATTAGCAATAACTATATATTCTACTTTCAGATTTATTTTCTTAGTTTAATTTTATTTGTATTTTTGTTACTAATGATTGATCTATACATACATGCAGGAATTAAAATGAGAGAGTGGTTACATTGGAAGTATGACTATACCTAGTCATGTTTCCTTAATTAAGTTAGAAATAGGAATAGATTAGATTTAGATTAGATTTATTTTCTGTTAGCACCTATTTTATTATTTTAGATTTCAATAAAGCAAGCAATGAATCTGACTTCTTATGAGCATTCTCTTTCATTTTTGGAAAAACAACTTAGAATATTTTAGAAGCTCTTGAATGATCAAATCATGCATATTTGTGAAGTCCTTAATTGTCTTGTTTTGAAAACATCACATTAAACATGTATGAAGAAAATCCAAAGAATTGACATGACCTCACAATCCTTGATTCATGAGTATTTCTTCAAAGCTCATTGCCAACATTCTTCTCATTTGATGTGAATTTGAGGTGGATGTAATATGAAAGTTCATTACTTACAGTTTAGATTAAATAAATAGATGATCTTGAACATATGGGAATTTTGAAAGATACATGGGAGAAATTAAAGATTCATGAGGTAAATTTACAATCAAGATTCCTCTAGGTATGCATTTTAAAGGTTCATCTTCATCTATTATTTGATTTTCTTTTTCATGATTTATTGCCTACTTATGTTTTGCTTATTTTTTGCAAGTATTCATTACTTTGATTTTGGAGACTTGAAACAAATAGACAATTATTTTAAATTTGCAGCATGCTCAAGGAAGTATTAGTTGTTTTGTCAGAATTTGAGAATTCATTAATTTTCCTTATAAATTTCATTAAAATTCCATTTAGAATTTTAAATACATTATTGGGAAATTCATGTTGGATCATTATAATATTGCAACTCTCCTTGTAAGAAAGTCGCGATAACATCTTCTTCCACTCGAATAATCCAATGGCTAATCAAATTATTGAATGGAATTTTTATGGAAAGGAAAATTTGAGTTGGGCACTTCTATTTTGGATGCTTTAAAAAATCTCAATCTCATCGTATTGTCGTATAGTCGTATATCTGTTGGCATTATGTTTCTGGTATGGTTATATGTTACAGATGTTGTACTTGATGGCAACACCCATGGCATGGCTCTCAATATGATGAGAATTAAGAAGTACGCAGGAGAAAAGTTCACGGAATTTTATGCAGAGAAAGTTTATAAAAGTTTATTTTCATGTGGAGAAAAGTTCACGGAATTTTATGCAGAGAAAAGTTTATTTCATGTGGGAAAACTTACCTTTGGTCCATGGTAGTTAGTCCTTGGAATTTGAACCTATGGTTTTTGGACCACGGCATCTCGACAAACATGTTGATCCCTAGTATTGAGTTGATGGTATTGGTTGTTATGGTTTTGGCCCGTGGTATTGGTCCATGATTTGAGGAAGAGCTTGCCTATATAAAGCAAAGGAGATCATTTGGCTTGTGTATGCTTTTGGGTTGAATATCTTAAGATCTGAAATATTGGTTATTGTTTCAAAAGCTCGATCTATATGAAAGTGAAGTGGAAAGCGAATCTGTGAA
>APFE030946617.1:0-15859 GCA_000404065.3 Pinus taeda | reverse complement strand
ATTAGCATTAATTAAATAATAACTTTAATCTAATTTAGGATTCAAATTTAATTAAAAAATTCTTTTTTTAGCCGAGGCAACAGAAATTTTAAAATTTTGGCAATTTTAATATACCGATTTTAGATGTTCATAAATGGAGTTTTACTTGGCCAAATGAGGCTTAGGATGACTCATTGGAAATATAAAATTGTGGAGAATATTTATGAAGTGGTTGCAAAGCCAGATTTGATCATTTAATGATTCTAAAATTAGACAGAGATCAAGCCCTGAATTTTTAAACAAAATCAATTTTCTGAGTATTATTTTTTGCATTCTCATTTACCTACAACTTCATTTAAGTATAGATTCATTCACCTATGTTATCCTTGGTCAATTAAATCATCACAAGTATCAATATAAAGCACAAATTTCCTTTTAAATTATTTATTTAATTGAATTTGGTTGGATTTCTTTTAATTCTAGATTTAGCATTTGGATTTTATTTTATTTTAATTTTGTCTTGATTTGTTTTACATGAAAACAATTGAAGAGATGAGAAAAGAATCACAATCAATGAGAAGACTCCAGCAGTAGAAGAATGGAATTTGAGCCAATTGATGAAGCAGATTTCTTCTTCAACAAACTTTTTTGTTAAGAATTCTTTTGAAACTATTATAAATAACAGATTACAGAATATAATATGGGCAAGTCCCCTCTCCAATTTTGGAATTCTAAAAGCACTTTTGTAATAGGGATTTAGAGTTGTAGGTGGGAGGAGTGAAAATATCAAATTTGGGGATTATTTAGGAATTTTATTTTGCATTCGTGAATTATGTGTGATGGGCAGAGTTTGCACTTTTGTAGCTCTTGTTGTAACAACAAAAATCCAAGCAATGTAAATGACTGCTGGAGACCAAAGCCAAAGAAATGGATTCAATAAATTAGTATTTCTAATACTACTATTTTAAATACTAGTTTTATTTTATGATGGCAGGAATGTGTCATTTTATTCATATTTGTGCACTTTTGTCATTATAAGTAATTTGTCTCAATCATATGTTATTATTTATCTCCGCTCTTATGGGTTTAATTCTGATTTATGAGTAACTATTTACTTAGAAATATGTTTTTTAATACAGGTTTAAAAAATAGTGATATGGTGTAACCTACTTCCTCATATTATTGTGTAATTATTCAAATTACTGATCAAACAATCAATATCATTTTGTGAACTTCTTCATAAATGTTGTTGGTTTATCATTTCAATTAAGAGGTCTTTGAATAGAATATGTTTTGGTATACATAATGTCAGTTAATTGAAATACTTCATTAGATTGATATTCATTATAATCCAAACATATTTAAATCTCAATCATTTAAATATCTTGCTCTTAATTGGGTTAGATCTATACCTACCTAATTGAGATAGGATTAGGACTTAGTTCCTTTTGCTTACTTTATAGAATAAGTTTACATTTAGATTTAATTTTACATTCTTATAAGTCATCTTCCTAAAGAGGAAAATTTTAGTTGTGGCTTGGCTAAACCCTAGATCAACTTAAGGATCACTTTCTTTTGTGATCAACAAGAGGGTTGATATGATGTTTCTTCTCCATTGGTGGATGAAAGACATATTTTAAGACATTGGAGATTGAGAGAAGGTAACTAGACCTAGTTGAACCAGTCGGAACCACCATTCCAAATGGAAAAGAAGTTGATTTAAGGTCCAAACTGGGTGGTCATCCCCCCAATATTGTTGCAGTGAATTTTGAGGCTTCAATGGGTTATCACTCGAATGAGCCTTTCACCCCCCTCTTCAATTTTAGGTTGATTTCCTCCTTCTGCTACTTCAACTTTTTATTCTTCTTCATCACTAATATGTTCAACATGGATGCCCCTACATTGCATTGTCTCTACATCTTCAATTCTAGATGTTATCCCTCTCAATATTTTCATCATAGTGAGGTTTTCTTTTCCCTATGCCCCTCCTCTTATACCATTTACACATTGTGCCACTGTAAACAAGTTCAACACAATGCAAATATTTTATATTCTCCTCTTGCCCACTACAAATATCCTTAGAACTTTGTATCTTCTAATACTCTTAATTCTTAATCTCACACTGATACCACTTGAAGTAGTCGAGCTTAGGGATATGCCCAAGCTCGCAGTGATTCACACAATGACCAATAGATGTACACAATAATGGAAATAAAGTAGTTTTATTAAATAGATCTCAAGGAGTGATTTACAATTCTTCCAAGAATTAATCTTTGGCAGTTTTCTCAGCTAGGAGTGATCCAAGTGGCTCCAGAGAGGCTCAAAAATCAAATAGGGTTCAGAAAAGGCTCAAAAATAAAAATTTCTTAGATTGTCATAAAAATAACGTCATATCAAATATCTCTTCACAATATTTCTAATGGTGTAAACGAAACCTCACTTCGACATTGTATGTGAAAGTTATGGCCAGTAAAAGTTTTGGTCAAACTAGGCCCCTTAGCTAAAGTTAGTAGAGCACCAACTAAATTTGGAGTCTGAATATATTTGGAAGAAATTAATGAGGCAAAAATTTGGCACTTTGTGGTGATGGTTTTCAGCGGTTGGAACGGGTGAAATTGTCACCTACTTAAAATGTTCGGTGACCCTAAGAATCAGTCAATGATTTTTTTTACTAATATGTTTATATAAACATAAAAAATAAATAAATAAAAATAATAATAATAATAATTAAAATATGGGTGGCGGGCCACCACCCCTGCCACCCCACCCATCCATCATATAACAACCTATTATATATGGGGATGAGCCACCAAAATGATGGACCCACCACCCAAACCCCCATATCTATATATCATACAACAATTATAAAAGAATTGGAGTCAGCGAAAGTTGGACCCGCATCGGACGGTGGCTGGCCCACCACTGTCAACCCCACTTGGATGTGCCAAAAATAAATTTCTAGAAAAAAATGCAAGGGATGAGTATTTAGCTTAGAACCACCAACAAACCAAATAAATTTCCAGTAGAGTGCCAACCTACGTGCCCTAAGAGGGCCATTGTTTTTAATCCAAAAAACATATATAAAAATCGATTTTCCTATTCGCCCAATGAGAGGATGAACCATGAGTGGGACCACACTAAACCCAGCCCAAAAGGGGCACACATTTCGAGAGAATCACAAAAGGAATATTCCAGGGAATATTCTCATACAAAATCTTGTGGAGAATCTTAGAGATTCCCTAGATGACAATTTTTGAAGCTGACAAAAGTATGTCAAATTTGTACTCATTCTTCTCAGAATTTTGCGACGAGTGTGATGGAGATATTATTTTCCTCATCTAAATAGAATATTATTCAGTCAAACTTTAGAGATGAATCTTTGTGGAATCATGAGGAATCTTTAAGATTCCCTAGAGGCCCAAAAATGACAATTTCATAACGATGCTGACTTTATGCTCATTCTTCTTAGTTTTTTGCAAGGAAAATGATGGTGTGATCAGATCCTTTATCTTAGTAGATAAATTATAGTCAACCCATGAGAAGGAACTTTGATATTCCTAGTGGACTAGATTTTGACCGAAGTAGAAAGGGGTCAACTTCACAGTCATTTTTCATGATTTTTCACTAGGAATTCAATAGTGGAGTCCATTTATTCAACAAAGGTGTGCATTTTTAGGCCATCCCCTGAAGTGGAGGTATAAGGTGTATTTTTTACATGCATGCAATATGATTTCGCTGAATATTAATGAAAGAGGTCTCCCTACATTGAGCAGGGCCCGGAGACGTAACCCACACTGGGTGAACTTCATTATCAACTTGCTCGTGTATTTTGTTCTCATGGTTGTCATTTATTTCCGCTTATTTTATGTGTATGCATATTATGGTTACATGCCCTTTTAATGCAATTTTTTATGCATCTTTGAAGTGAAAAGATGCGGATCAAGTTGTGTATCAAAGCAGATCTTTTGTTGAAGTGAATTGCAAGTGTATGATAACTAGGGAAAAGCTCCAAAGAGGTGAAGGAAAAATTAAATCCTTTTATCCAGAAGTGGGGCATGCAACACAAAGAAGGGAAATGGAAGATGAAGATGCTCAGTTGGAGGAAGAGTGAAATTATCACAAGGCCTTCTATGCCATGGTAGAATAAGTGGACAAATTGTTGACAGAGTATGAGAAGACAATGGTGAAACCAAAGAAGAAGGAAGGATGAGATGATCATGCCTCGGTGAATCATGAAGGAGGAGGAGGAGATCCTTTGGAACCTCCCTCTCCATCTTCTAGAAAAAGTTATTTTTCTTCCTCTTCTTGTCATTCTAGAGGTAGAAAAACTCATAAAAAGGCCTTTTTCAAGCTGGATGTCAAGTTTCATCTCCATGTGTTTAGTGGAGAATCTAATGAAGAAAAGCTAGATAACTGGATCGGATAGGTTGAAGTATATTAGTGTATAAAATAAATGAGAGAGGATGAAGCCAAGATCCATCTAGCATCCCTTCGATTGAGTGGCACTTCTCTCATCTGATGGGAAGGAAAACTGCAGAAGGGTGGTAAGAGTAGTCATAAACTTCTTTCATCTCGGTCTAAGTTTGTTTCTGCTTTAAGAGGAAATTTTTACCCATTTGGCTACAGACATAAGGCCATGATGGAATGGAATCATTTGAAACAAGGTAAAGGTAAAAGTGTTCAAAATTTTACAAAGGAGTTTAGCAAACAAGCATTAGCACTGAATGTTCCATTAAACTCTACTGAAACGTCGATGGAACACATTGGCTCATTGCATGGTGATTTGTGTCATTCATTGTTATTATTTGAAACTGAAACTCTTGATGAAGATAGTGTGAAGGATATACACTTGAAAGTAGGGGGAAGCATGAATAAGGTGACCTCCCAAAGAGGGAAGAAATATCTAAGAGAAAAGAAGCAAAACCCTCTTGTACTCATTGTGAGAAAGAAGGGCATGATGAGGAGCATTGTTGGAAATTACATCTAGAATTGAGGTCAAAGAGGAATGATAGAAAAGAGAAGCGGAAGATAGTTGCAACTGTGAAACAAGACCAAGAATCTGAATTAAAGGATGATACAAATATGACAACGATAATATTTGCAGGTGTTGGACCAATTGACTTGGGATCAGACTCATGTGATGAAATGAAGATTGCAGCTCTTGGGATTGCAAAAGATGGGCCTATCAACTTGGGTTCCAATTTGGGTGATGAGACAAATATTTCAACAGATGTTGTGCCAAAGATGAAAAGGGAACCAAAGACTGCAAGTTTTCAAGAACTCCTACAGAAAGAAGATGAGGAGAAACAAAGGTTACAACATCAATTACAATCCAAGGAGGAGGCCTTGCAAAAATTGCGACATAACAAGCCTGAAGTAAAAAGAGATTCTTCAATTTCATATTCTCTTTATGATTATGATTTTGTTTCTTTTGAAAAACATACCATAGGGATTGGTTCATAGTTGATGAAGAAAATGGGGTATCGAGTAAAGGGTCTCGACATTCATGGCTAGGGCATTGTGAATCCCATTAAAGTGGACGAATTTCCTCGCTACGCAAGACTTCGTTATGTCAGGAAGGAGGTTGCAGAATGCTCCAAGACAACTAGTGACCAATAAATGAAGGATGATGGGAAGCACATCACATCATTCTATTTATAGTGATAACTCCATAGGAACTTATCCTCATCAGGGAATCGTCAGGAACAAGCATTCAAAGAAGGCCTAGAAATTTTGGAGGAAGAGAAACCATTGTAGTTATTGGAACAAGGACAGGCATCAGAGAACCACATGTTAGATAATTCATGACCAGAAAGCACCTATGAAGGAACCAACTGATGAAGGTGTTCAACAAGCAAATCCGCCATAGGACCCATTCACTTTATTGAGTGAGATATGGTTATACTAGATATAGTAGCTTATCATGGCTGCATTTTGTAAATGTTATGTTTCGAAATGATTGTAAAAGTGATGATGTGTTTTACATCACTCATGAAATCAACATCATTATGTTTTGGCTTGTTTTTAATGATATTGGTTTCTATTATGATGTACACTTGACCAAAGAGTGTGTGTTATAAACCCTTGGCAAGTATGGGGATGCTTGGGTCAAGATTAGCCATGTAATTGAACATGTAGTTTGCAAAGATTGTACTACAGGTTTGCAGAGAATGCATGTTTTGGTTCGTCGTTTATGGCTTCAAAGTAAAAAGGTGAAGGGGAAGGAAGTGTGGCCTGACAAGGCACTTTTATGTTGCAGATTGTGTTCATGCTTTTGGAGGACCAAAAGCTCCTCAATGGGGATGAATGATCCAAGTGGCTCCAGAGAAGCTCAAAAATCAGAGAGGGCTCGAGAAAGGCTCAAACATCAAAGTTATTGAATTTTCATGAAACTAAGGTTAGATCAAAAAGCTTTTCACAAGATTTCCAACAACGTAAATGACACCTCGATTCGACATTGTATGTGAAATTTATGTCGAGTCAAAGTTTTGGTCAAACTAGCTCCCCTAGCTAAAGTTAGCAAAGCGCCAACTAAATTTGGAGTATGACTAAATTTGATGAGGTCGCTAAATATGGATGAAATTAAGGAGGCAAAAATTTTGCAGTTTGTGGAGACAGTTTCTGGCGGCCACAATGGGTGAAATTGTCGCCTACTTAAAATGTCTAGTGACCCTAAAAATCAGTCGACATTTTTTTACCGATATGTTTATATAAAAAGAAAATTAAAATAAAATAAAATATGGGTGGTAGGCCACCACCCCCGCCACTTCCACCCTACCCTTCCATCATATAACAACCTATTATATAGAGGGGTGGGCGACCAAAATGGCAGACTTGTCACCCAAACCTCCATATAGATATAATACAATAGATATAAAAAAACTGAGGTTGAGGGGAGTTGGACTCGCACCGGCTGGTGGCCAATCTATCATCGTCAGCCCCACTTATACATACAAAAACTAAATATCCAGCCAAAAAAATGCAACGGACAGGTATTGACCCCAGAATTTCCAACAAATCAAAAAACGTATTAGTAGAGTGCCAACCAACACACCCCAAGTGGGCCATTGTTTTTAATGCCCAAAAACATATATAAAACCGAGTTTTCCCATTTTCCCAATGGGAGGAGGAACCGCGAGTGGGATCACATAGAACCCAACCCAAGGAGGGCACAAATTTCGAGAGAATCATAGAGGGAATATTCTCATGCAAAATCTTGTGGAGAATCTTGGAGCTTCTCTAGAGGGAAATTTTTTAAGGTGACAGAAGCATATCGAATTTATAGTCATTTTTCTCATAATTTCACAAGAAGCATGATGGCAAGATTTGTTTCCTCATCAAAGCAGTAGATCTTTAGTCAACTTGTAGAGAGGAATATTTGTGGAATGATGAGGAATCTTTGAGATTCCCTAGAGGCTCAAAAATGACAGTTTAGAACCAGTCCAACTTTATACTCATTCTTCTTAGTTTTTCTCAAGGAACATGATGGTGTGATCAAATCCTTCATCTGAGTAGCCGAATTTTAGTCAACCTATGAGAAGGATTTTGACCGAAGCAGAAAGGGGTCATTTTTCATGATTTGTCGCTAGGAATTTAATGATGCGGTCCATTTCTTCAGTAGAGGTGTACATTTTCGAGTTATCCTTGGAAGTGGAGGTATAAGGTGTCTTTTGTACATGCATGTAATATGATTTCTTTGAAGATTAATGAAAGAGGCCTCCACACATTGAGTAGGGCCCAAAGGCATAACACACACTGGGTGAGCTCCATTATAAAATTGTTTGTGCTTTTCTTCTCATGGTTGTCATTTATTTCTTCTTCTTTTATGTGTATGCATGTTATGGTTACATGCCCTTCTAAATGTTGTATACATCTTTGAAGTGAAAATATCTGGATCAAGGAGCCTCAACCCCCTTTCACCTCACACATTCCTCTCTAGTGTATCTCCTCCATTAACACCCTTGTCTAAACACAAAAGCTTCACCTTTTAAGTTTGAACACTCAGGATCATTTCACCTTCTTATATTTATTCCCCTTCAACTACAACACTTTGACTCCCCATCAAGTACAATGTTTCATCTCCTACACTGTCATGTGCATAACAGCTCCCTTAAGTCATGGTTACATGATTTCCTAGTGACTAGATATATTCGTTTAAACAAGGGCCTCTAAATATAATGGTAATGATTGACATTGAATAATAATATCAATGGCCCTTGACTCATAAGGTACTAACACACTGACAAGTTCATCAAATCCCCTTGCGATTGATGGACTCTGACTCATCCTAATACGCAAGATCGATGGCTTATCAGATGTAGAACTAGGCCCCATACTATCTCTCCTCCAGAGCTTGATGGTCCCTAATTGGGTGAGGCTTTAATGATATGGTTTTATTCTTGGAAAATAAATGGTTCTTGACCATTTTGGGGCCCTCCATGGTTCTGAGTGATGCTAGTTTCAAGTATGCATCATTTTTAAACTCTGTGTTAGTTTCAAGTCTACACTAGTTTTATTCTTTTGTTCTCTATCCGTCGATGTCCACTCCTATGTATTCATGATTAGGTTGACACAAACTAACCCCAAACCAAACTAAATCAATTTTATTATCAAGTGGTTTTGAGATCTAGAAGGATGAGAACTTTGGTCCATTTATTTCCATCAGAATTCGTAATTTAAAAAGACACAATATTCACAACACTAAAACTCAACTCGAAAAGAAAATATATATAGGTGATGAAAATTGCACATTCACCCAAGGTGCTCCTGAATCACCCAATACACATATGATATATATTAACATCCTCTTTAATTTACTAAAGAAGCGTTTTTAAATAAAAAAAGTAAGGGTTTTATAAATCTAGGCACTTCTTTAGCATTGATCTATGACATGAATGATATCCCTATCCTTTTATGAGGCATGTGGAGCCATGGTGAAAATGAAAGAAACTAATCCCAATTTCAGAATATATCTAAATTGAACTCTTGAATGAACATAATCTTACAAAAATAATGCATACTTACCAACATGGATGTAATTACACTAAAGGAATTCCTCATTGGGCTTGGGTTGGACAGATTTAACCAATGAAATCCTTGAATTTTTGTCCTCCTTCATTCAATTATTTTTTTTACCACAATTCACTCAAAATCACGCTTCTTGGGACCCACTAATACTCCCTAATCACCTTACACTCCATTCCAATCATGTTCTCCTGGCCCTGCTCTTCCTCTTTCGCTTCCATGACTACCGAGCCTATGGTCCTATGTAGGTCATGCTAGTGGAATTTGCTGGCTCTCTTGATGGAAAGGCCCTACTTTTGGATGCTAAATTATCATATTGCAACAAGCATATCCATGGCTCTGGTCATCGACCTTTTCCTTCTCTCACATGAATGGGACACGCTACTTGTTTCCATGGTTGAATTTGTATAGAGTAAAATGGGGAGTTGAAATTCTCACATCGTTTCACATAATTTGGATGGGACAAGCGACTTGTTTCCGTGTTTGAATTTGTATAGAGAGATGGGGATTCAAAAGTTGAAAATCTCACTCGTTCCACGTAATTTGAGACATTATATATCTGCATTAAGATGGCATCTTCTACAAGAAACTCCTAAGTGTTTCTATAGTTCCTAATTAAGCCACTAAATCAATGTAAGACTTGACTTCCTATGTTCTTTCTCAACTGCATATCTAGGTCATCAAATCCACTTCCATAGCCTTGAATTATGACTATCATGAATATTATAATGGTAATTGGAATCTCATGCTGCATCATCTCTAGATAAATAAATACCATTTATTTACTTCTCCTAATCTCCATTGTGGCATAGGCTTAAAGTTTCAAACACGCCATCACTCCCAAATTGAGGTGTGAAATCCTCATGCAAAACCTAACACCTAAGGAAGAGCAATGGTTGTATGAAGAAAAATAAATTGTGTGAATTGAATTCTCAAATTCATGCTTCTACCAAGGTAGGAAATAGAAGCTAACTCACTATGTAATATCTAAAATCAATGTATGGATATTCACTTATTTGAAAAATGCAATTTTAAAGGTTGGCAACTTATGGGTGGAGAAAATTATCAAATAAACATGGAAGCGGAATAGACGCTAAACATTTAGTAAGTCATCATTGTGGATGCCAAGAAATTTGTTCAAGCATGCCTAAATGTTTCAGTACAAATTGTTGCCTAAGGTTTTGATCAATAAATCTTAATCTTGGTGTTTTCCCTCTACTTACACTAGAAAAGCTAGAGTCCTCACCTAATGCCTTGATGTAACTCTATGTTAATTATCAATTGTCTCTTAAAGATTTAAAGTGCCTTGACATTTCCTTCAAGGCCAAGGTAGTGTATGGAGTTCTTGCTCCTATACTTACTTTATATTCAAAATACATAACAACCACATACTTTTGTTCACAATGCTGCTTATATGTCCCATGGACCTGGAAGGATAAAGTGAATTAGAATCAGAAATTTATGGAGGAACCATAATACATGTCTTGAAAAATATCAAAATATCTCTCCCTTTGACGCTCTCTCACACATAGATGAAAGTGCATTGGGTAGCAATACTGCAAGAAACTACGAAATTACTGATTCAAGGGATTGAACATCTTTCTTCCAAAGAATTTGGAATCATCAAAAGTTAATATGACTGGCATATTGCAACCAAATTTGAGAAATCACTAAACCAGGAGATTGAACATCTTTTTTCCGAAGATTCAAGAATCATCAAAGTTAATATGATTGGCATATTGCAACCAAATTGTAGAAAATTTGAAATACATGAGAAGTCAAAGAGGACCTCATACAATATGTCTTGTCTTTAGTCAAAATCACGCCTCCAACTCCAATTAAAAGAGCAAGAATAAACATTGAAATAATTCTATATATACCGGGATTGCAAGTTCCACCAGAAGTAGACTATGTAGTAGGCATCCAACCAAAAACATGACTAATAGGAATTAACGAACTGCTACCCACCAATAATCTAATGATTGATTCTAGCCATTCAAAACATGCTAAAAAAATGCACCAACGTTTTTGGTCAAGTTATTAAACCAATTTACAATTTTCAAATTTTCTTCACTAGAAGCCTACATTACCAGTCTTTATCATAATTAGACAAAACAGTTCCTTGAGAAGCCAAAACCTTCTTCATACATGATAAGATTTTTGAAAATTCTCCATACTTGCCATAGATCATTGTACTTTGTTTTTGATGCCTTAGGAAATTTAGCTTTTCTTATAATGTTCCTTTTGATTTAATATCCCACCTATTTCCTTCATTATTTCTTTGTTCTATTTAGGACGACATTACAAATCAAACACAACGAAATGAAGCTTGGTTACCCTCAAATTGTTCAATCATGTTCTTTCCTAAATATTCCAATAATGATTGGTTGTCCAGTGGATGCAAATGGCCCTACAAATAAATATACTATTGATAATTCCAAGTTCCATCATTGGATCACACATCTTCATAGGATTTTATATCATTCATTATCGATATTGATATTATGGACAATGTTCTTGAATAATGGGAAAAACATCACCGAGTTAACCCTATTCCAAAACCAAATGCTTGGAAGGGGGGGAAGGGGGTGATTTCCCATGTACAAATGTGTATTATATTTCCTACATTTAAAGGAATTCCTAATTTGTAATCAATATCAACATTTACTGAACAATGCAAACGAAAAACCACATCACTGATTTATACCAATTTCGAAACCAACAAGGGGATTTCCCAATCTATAGATCTATGTAAAATGTGTCTACAAAGTATTATGGTTGAAGGTTAACATATAATTATTGTGGAACGACAACCACTGCTCCTTAAATTTTGAGTTCATTATAAACAACAATGCCAATATTGTGTTCCAATTAGTAAAATCAAACCCTTCATGCCCTAGATGTTGATGAATTAACATTTAATGATTTATTTCAGTTCTCATCCCTTTCACCCATAAGGTACAACAAACTTCCTACCCCTCTTTAAAATTATCTCACTCGTGATGTGGCACACTTTCAAAAATCCTTTTTTTAGTTGGAGAAATGGTGGTCAATCTTTTGGGGTTGGTATTTTTCCATGAAGTGCATCATCATGCCCATGGTGGGGGTTTTTTCCATTTTTATTATCATGAATTTCATGGACACATCCATTCCGAATTCTAATTCTCATGAAAGTCACAGACATAGCCACACCTGCACAATTAGTGTTGCTCGTTGCAGTGGCATGGAGCACAATAACTTGAAAGGTGGTGACAGTTTCAATGACGTAAATAATTTCCATGACAATCATGTCCATAACAATGGTGTTCATAGGTATGCTCATATTAGATGCAATGATCATAAGCCATAGTCACAATGCCAAATGTGGGTATTTGAACCATAAGAAACATCAATTGATTATGTGATCACATGAACATGGTAAGCATAACCAGTCATGTGCACATCTCACCATGTTGGAAACACTAGTGAACATCATCAACATTGTGTATTAACATAGTAAGCATAAACACTCCATGCGCATCTCGCCATGTTGGTAACACCAGTGAACATCGTTAACGTTGTGTATTTTCAAAGGATTTATATTCAACAGTAAAATGTTTTTAAACTCAAAGGTAAGAATTTTAAAATAATCATATATAACATTTAATATTTAGAATATATTGAGAAATTGTTCTCTTTGAGAAACTTTGGGCTTTAAACAACATGATATCACTGCCAAGTTTGTTGGGAAACATAACAAACCTGCAACATATTAACTTCTCCAAGTCCTTGCCTTTGTGAAAGCTTCCAACTTTCTTGAATTTGTTGGAAATGTTGCCTTGTTTTTGATTAGTGATCTAACTAGCCTAAACTAATTTACACTATGACTGCTTCAATTTGAAATGTTTATCTAACTTTTTTATACAATCAAAATAATGGACACTGTTGATAATGCATTATACTCAAATAGAGTATATGCCAGTGGTTGTCATAGGCTCAAACAATCTTTAATTTGATATCGTTTTCTAGATGAAGTGCCATTTTCCAGTGTGGACAAGATTGAGGTAAGAATATAGGCGTTAACATATTTGAAAGGTGCACATATTGAAGTTCTCTTCCATGCTTGGAATCAAAAAACTTGAGTTGAAGAGGACACAAATAAATAAAATATCCTTTCCCGATTGTGTTCCGTCCAACCTTAAACATTTCAACATTGATGATTATGAAGACTGATGCAGGTTGAAACATTGTCAATAACATTAATGGCACTAAATTTTTAATAGTCTTCAAGATAACAATAGATCTTTGTAGTCTCACAAAACTGATCCATTTAGTCTTCAAAATTTGCCCTACTCTACATGGTTGTGGTCATTTAGCTATTTAATTTTTCCTTAAATGATCTTACTCTTGGGATAACCAAATTCCGCAATGGAAAATTATTATCAACAAGCATGAAACAACTGAAGTAGAAGGTTGGTCTTTGTAATCTAATAGATTTTGTGTTTTTCTTATAAAAAGAACATTAGCCTCATTCTTGAAGTAGCGTCGATGAGACTAATGGAATTTCACAGGGAGGCCCATTGTGTGGCATGAGAAATGTGTCACTAAGCTCTAAGACCTTGACAAAGATCGATCTTTATATAATATTTACTCTATTAGAAATAAGAATTTATTTCATTAGTTTCAATCCCACTTCTTCCCCCTTGTGAGCATCACTCAATGCAATGAGTGCTAAGTGGGGTATTCAAAAATCATGAGAAATTAGTTAGTTATGACTACCTCTTAGTGAAATGGTCATAGATGAATGAATTACTTAAAATAGTTGAATCCAAAAAAACGATATCTAATATAATGCACTGCGAAAATCCCCAATACTTAATTCAAAAAGAGTGAAGGGAACTCTACTTGAATGGTTCACGAGGCATAATACTTGCTAAGGTTTTGCAAATGGGGTAGCAAGCTAAGTGGGATTGATTGTGGGGAAAACTCCACAGTTAAGCACACTTGAGCCAGAGGCGATCTGCAATGGGTGACCTCCTAGGAAGTCCTGGTTACTGGGTACAAGCCCCAGAAGTGATTATTGATGTTATGAGATTTATTTCACTAGTTTCAATCCCACTTCTTCACCCCTGTGAGCATCACCCGATGCAATGAGTGCTAAATGAGCTATTCAAAAAGCATGAGAAATTAGTCAGTTACGAATACCTCTCATGGGAATGGTCATAGATGAATGACTTACTTAATGCAGTTGAATCCCCAAAAATGATATCTAATATAATGCACTGTGGAAGCCCCCAATACTTAATTCAAAAAGAGTGAAGGCAACTTTACTTGAATGGTTCATGAGGCACAATACTTGCTAAGGTTTTGCAAATGGGGTGGAAAGCTAAGTGGGCTTGATTGTGGGAAAAAATCCACAATTAAGTGCACTTAAGCCAGAGTCGATCATGGATGGGTGACTCCTGGGAAGTCCTGGTTACTAGGTGCAAGCCTTGGAAGTGATGATTGATGCTATGTGATTTATTTCACTAGTTTCAATCCCACTTCTTCACCCCTGTGAACATCACCTGATGCAATGAGTGCTAAGTGGGCTATTCAAAAATCATGAGAAATTAGTTAGTTATGACTACCTCTCATGGAAATGGTCATAGATGAATGACTTACTTAATGCAGTTGAATCCCAAAAAATGATATCTAATATAATGCATTACGGAAACCCCCAATACTTAATTCAAAAGGAGTGAAGGGAACTCTACTTGAATGGTTCATGAGGCACAATACTTGCTTCATGGAAATGGCCATAGATGAATGACTTACTTAACGTAGTTGAATCCCAAAAAATGATATCTAATATAATGCACTACGGAAACCCCCAATACTTAATTCAAAAAGGGTGAAGGGAACTCTACTTGAATGGTTCATGAGGGACAATGCTTGCTAAGGTTTTGCAAATGGGGTAGCAAGCTAAGTGGGCTTGACTGTGGGGAAAATTCCATAGTTAAGCGCGCTTGAGCCAGAGGCGATCTGGGATGAGTGACCTCCTGGGAAGTCCTGGTTACCGGGTGCAAGCCCCGGAAGTGATGATTGACGCTATGTGATTTATTTCTCTAGTTTTAATTCCACTTCTTCACCCCTGTGAGCATTACCCGATGCAAGCATTACCCGATGCAATGAGTGCTAAGTGGGCTATTCAAAAATCATGAGAAATTAGTCAGTTACGACTACCTCATGCAATGAGTGCTAAGTGGGCTATTCAAAAATCATGAGAAATTAGTCAGTTACGACTACCTCATGCAATGAGTGCTAAGTGGGCTATTCAAAAATCATGAGAAATTAGTCAGTTACGACTACCTCATGCAATGAGTGCTAAGTGGGCTATTCAAAAATCATGAGAAATTAGTCAGTTACGACTACCTCATGCAATGAGTGCTAAGTGGGCTACTAAAAAATCATGAGAGATTAGTCACTTACGACTACCTCTCATAGAAATGGTTGTAGATGAATGACTTAGATGAGTGCTAAGTGGGCTATTAAAAAATCATGAGAAAGTCATAGAAATGGTTGTAGATGAATGACTTAGATGAGTGCTAAGTGGGCTATTAAAAAATCATGAGAAATTAGTCACTTACGACTACCTCTCATGGAAATGGTTATAGATGAATGACTTAGATGAGTGCTAAGTGGGCTATTAAAAAATCATGATAAATTAGTCACTTACGACTACCTCTCATGGAAATTGTTATAGATGAATGACTTACTTAACGCAGCTGAATCCCAAAATACTACCTCACCTCATGCAATGAGTGCTAAGTGGGCTATTAAAAAATCATGAGAAATTAGTCACTTACGACTACCTCTCATGGAAATGGTTATAGAT
>APFE030946608.1:22825-67684 GCA_000404065.3 Pinus taeda | reverse complement strand
AGGTTTCCTAGCTGAAGGAGAGGAATAAAATGATTTCTCTTGAGGGGGATTATTTTGTTTCTTCTTGTTTTCCCCTTCTTCTTTCTTCCTGGTTGTTTTTCATTCTTGCCTTTGTTAGATGACATGGCATTGATTTTGGAAGCAAGAGTGTTATCAGATGCATTTGAAGTTTGATTGGAAATCACAAGTGTTTGAATAGGTGGTTTACCTTCTATTTGTGTTCTCGAAGAACCAATCACACCATCACCGGCATGAGAGTCCTCACTCGATGGTGGTGGAGGAACAGTGAAAGCTAGTCAGGGTGCATTTGGGATCTTGTCATAGAGCATGCCAGACTATTTATAAATCAAGTCCAAATATTGGGCATGAGAAATTACTTTCTCTTCAGTGACAACTCCACCTTTCGCCACATCCTCGATAATAGATGGCAACAAGGATTTTTTAAACCACTCAACTAAAAGATGATCAAGAACATAAGTTTTAACCATTCGATGATGACGATGACACCACTCATGAATATGATCAGAAATATGAATAGCAGTAGTCTGTTTAAAGTTGGTTAATAGTTCCATTCTAGTGTCATATCATATGGGTAATTGGAAGTGGGTCAAAAATGTGGTAGCTAAGATTGTAAAGTTATTGAAAGAAGTTTATGGTAACTCAATGTACCACTTTGCAGCCAAACCAGTAAACGTTCTTTGGAAAAGACGTAGTCTAACCAAATCACCATTCAAGGAGTTTGATGAACACCATAAATAAAAGTCATGACATGGTTGGATAGGTCTTCTCCAGGTTTTCCATTGAATTTCGAAATATCAGAAGGTAATTTATGAGGAATCACCCACCACCAAGGTGCATAAAGAATTGGGTCACTGGTGAGGCAATTGTCTATTGAGGTCAGGTTGAGCATATCTAGGGTAAGATGGGATTGCCTAGGCAATATGTATTTGCATACCAGCATAAGGCATCTGTTGCTGGTAACCTTGATAAGGGTAAGTTTATTGAGAAAATCCGGTGTAAGGTTGTTGTTTAGCACCAGGATACATTTGTTGTTGTCCAAACCCGGCATAGGCTTGTTGACCAGGACCTGGGTAAACTTGTTATTGACCAAACCCGGCATAAGCTTGTTGACCAAGTCTAAGATGAGGATGGTATTGCTTGAATTGTTGTTATTGATATTGGGGCTGCCAAGGCTGTTGAATCAACTATTGTTGTTGTTGATACAATGGTTGTTGATTTAATGATTGTTTCCCACCAATGTAATCTTGACTAGGTTGTGAATACACTAAACCAGTGTAAGTCTGAGTCATTCCAGTAATAGGTAAACTAGCCTGAGGGTGTTGGACTCTAGGCACAAGTGGTTGCTGTAAAACTGCCTGAGAAGGTTGAATCTGTAAACTTGAAACTTGAAACTTGGGGGTTTGGGGTTGAAGGGCCATCTTGCATAGGTTGAGATACAACAATCTCAGCTTGTGATTGCGGTAAAGTTGTAACAACAGGTGTTGTAGGTATGGATGAGACAGATTGCATAGGTTGTGATGGATAAACCAACCTTGGTTGAACAGACATTGTTGGCTGCCATTGATAGAAAATCATTCCAAGCTTACCTAAAGATGATGGCATACCGACATATGCTTTCCCCCTAGAAAATGGAGGATAATGAGACTATGCATACTTTTCTTCGTATGGGGGTAGTCCAGTGTAAAACAGATACATAGGACAGTAACTAGATGAACCAGCTTGATATTGACTTGATGGGTCTAGCTGTTCAGTATCCATTAATGAGGAACCAAATAAAATTCGTGTAGAGGAAATTGGGGAATACCAAGGCCTAGAAGCAACACCTGAGTCAATTCCAGATAAATATTTGTAACCCGATGGGATGGACGAAACACCATAAAAATGTGACTCAGGTGTCGTAGTAAACATTGAAGAGGTTGCAACAGAAGATTTTGTCATTGTTGTAATAGATGGTAGAGTCTGGGGTGTTGACTCTGCTATAGACAAATGTCCAAATAAATTTCCTAACGAATCATTGGGTGTCTGAAAGTAATCAAGATCAAAAGAATCAGTAAAATGAGGAGTATAAGGATACATATAAAGTCTAGTTCCAAAATGGAATGGATTTCTGGGTGTTTCTACCTCGGGTTCCTCTTTTATCGAAATCAAACTAGGTGGAAGGATTTCACCATCAGGGCCATAATAGATTTCTGGTATTTGTTCTTGAGGTAAAGAGGAAGTCCCGACTGTTACGGATGTCTGAGGATGTATCGGTTGATCTTCTTCCCATATGGTAACAACTTCTGATTTTTCAACCTTAAGATCCAAGTGTTCTGGTAAAAGAACATGTTCAGGTTGGGCTTCTTGAACAACTTCCAGTTCAGAAGTAACTTCTGATTGAACAATTATAGGTCCAGGATCAACTTCTGGTTGAACAGATTCAGGTTCAGAAGTAATTTCTTGTTGAACAACTTCAGGTTGAGAATCAACTTGTTGTTGGACAACTTTGGTTATCATTTTACTAGATTCAATTCTAGTTTTGTTAGGTAATTGTGGAGATTCCAGTTCAATAATAGATGTACCAGTAACTATAGGAGTAACTGGGGTCACAGTACTTACCAGTATAGGTGTTTCTGGAAATTCAGATGAAGAAGCAGAAGTTTGTGAAGTACTAGATTCAGTCAAACAAGACTAGTTTCACTGGATAGGTGTAGTTTCGGGTGGTAAAAGTGGTTTACTCATTGCCCTCCATGAACGACGGGTTAAGGGTTGATGTTCCTCCATGATTGTTGATTGATTTTATTACAAAAAAGAAATAAACAAAAATGGGTAAGCTAGGCAAAAGGTTTACCAAGCAACTGTGAACTGTAGAATACCTCCTAGCGAATCGAGAAGTATGGGCAGGCAATATCCCTGAATGTTGTGTTCAGTGTATCACAGTGTACAAGGCGGCCGACTCGGTGACCTAAGGATGGATAAAAGCCTAGTGTTGTCCTCCCATATATAACCAAAAGTATGTGGAGGCACAATTCGTATTACCATTGTCTAATGTGAAACCACAGAGTGAGAACATTCCTTTATACTTTACATATTGTAACATCGTCCTATATACTCGAAGCTACGTGGATGAGCTACAACATACTCACATACGTGGAATGAGGTATCACACTCAGAATGTATCGTAGACAAGTTAGCAACAACTGCTATGTTTTATGATGTCAGAACACATCTCTAGCCTAGAACCTCTAAACGTTTTGTGTTAGGTGACAATGCTCCATTAGGTTAATTGAGGTTAATTTTAAGTTGATCTTGATTAAGAATTTGCCTTTCAAGGTTCACCACATGATGTCTTTGAGATTCCTAGAATGCAACTAATATGATAAGCATTATTTTCATTCAATTTGAATGATGAAAATCTTAGCTAGTAGGGATAGAGCAATTAGATTCTTTTAATCAAAGAACAAAGAGCAAGTCTAATGCAATTTCCCTAAACTATTCCTATGAGAACACTCAACCTTTTTCAATGCACAATGCAAGTTTTTCTTCTCAATTCCCTTAATCTTGAAATTAACAAAAGGAAACTAATGCACATACAATCAATCAATCTTTTTGCAAGAATGAAGACTTTACGATAGTTCCTTTTCGAAAGAAATGAAGACTTTTACGACACTTTCTTTTGAACAAAGATTAATCGACTATAAACTAACGTTGGCAATGAATTGATAGTGATAAATAAATCATTTAAGAAACACTAAACAATCAAGTCAAAGGTGGGATTTACCTAAGGAGGATCAGTGCAACCCTGAATGGGAGATAGTGCACTTCAGAGTACTGTCCTCAAGCCAAGGGTGCTCTACAGTGCTCTGTGTCCTGACCAAGCCTGCGTTGGTGCCAGAGAGGCCATCCTAAGGGCTTTCAAGCACATTTTTTACCAAAAAACACTTCGAAAAGGTTGAAACAAGATCAATGGAAGAAATTAAAGTATACTGGGGTGTACTAGGATGAAGGTCAACTAACTAGAATGATGATCACTCCCCAACAGAGTTGCCAATTTGTTATGTGGAATTCTTCATCTATAAATAAATGCAATTTCCCTAGGTGGGTAACTACACCTAGAACAACAAATTTAAAGTGTTTATCCTTTTTCTATAGAAGATAAATAAGACAAGGGACCTACTTGTTATCTTTCGCTTTCCCTTTGTCTCCTTTGTATGGTTTCCATCGCTCCTTCTTGAACTTAATCCGCTCGACAAGTACCTGCAATCATAAACAAAGGACAAAAACCAATCAAAGCAAGAGATATATCTACTATAAGAAAATGGAATTGAAAAAATTTGCACATATAATCATCATACATAAAGACAAGAATATGGGAAAAGGTGTAAACAACTTTATTAAGTAGAAGGAAGAGTTACAACCATGAAGTCCGATCCAATGTCACTCCTCCAGCTTGAGTTCCATCCAACATCACATCAAAATCACAACACTCTGACAACGCAAGAAGTTGTCTAAGTTATTAAATAGGTCGTATTACAAAAGTAAAGAATATTATCCAAACGAAATACCTCACAATACCATCGAAAATTTGGCAAGTTCAGAAGCATCAGGCTCGGCGAGGTCTAATGGATCCATAAAAATGATGGCAATGTTAAAAAACCTGTTAACAGCAATTGAAAAAGAAAAAAATTTGAGTCACGACTTTAGAACGTCAAATGGAAGCTTAGACAAAGGCATAACCGAGTGTGTTGATGTCCGAACAAATGAAGAAACAAGAGCTGATCCGTTAAGATCTGCACATAACGAAGGTAGCAATAGGTTTCCAGATAGCAGAGATAAAGCGAATACGTTGACTACACATAGCAAAGACAACACTAGGTGCTCAGACATTGTAGATGAAGAAAATCCATTAAATAATAGGGCTACGCATAGGGTAGGAAGCACTATGTGCTTAGACAGAGGAGGTGAAACAAATGTATTGATGAAGACTACGCATAACGCAGGCAGGACCAGATGTTCAGACAACATACAGTGTGTAGTTGCCAAGGGCATCATCGGCAGCAATGTTCATCAGTGAGATAGCAATGTTCATCAGTCAGACAACAATGTTCATCAGTCAAACAACAATGACTTACGGCCTCCAGGCAGCAACAACGACAATGACATATAGCCTCCAGGCAGCAACAACAACAATTATTCATACTTACGGCCTTCAGGCATCAATGATAAGGAGGACAATAATGAGAACACTATGGTAATTAAAGAATCATGTGAGACTATCAATGAAGAAGTTAATAAAAACCAGGAAAGTAGTGAACATGATATGAACAGTAAGAAAATAAAAGGTGGTGACATCAATAAGGCCAGCCCAAAAGCCAACAATTCTTCAGTAAAAGAGCTGAGAAGAAAAGTGGTTAATATGTCTTCCCATGAATTAGATCCGAAAATCATGAGTGTCCTCAACAAAGGTTTAGGGTTTGCAATTACTCCTAAAAACCTACCTATTGAGAATATGATATGTAGCATAGAAGATGGGACTAATACTTTTGTTGGAGGATAAGGAAGCACTAAGACGGGAGTTTTCCCTCATTCTGAGAAAAGCCAAAGCTCCCAAAAGTAATCTAAGAAAAGAAGAACAAATTGCCTTTAAATCCTTTCAGAACAGTGATAAAATTGTGGTTCTTAAGGCAGATAAGGGAGGGGGAGCAGTGGTCTTGGATAAAGAAGACTATGTATGTAAAATGAATGAACACCTCAAATGTGGCAGTTACAACAAGCTGAACAATAATCCCATTCCCAAGATTATGAAGGAAGTAAAAAAGACAATTGCAGATTTCAACCTTGAGGATAAGTTAAAGAAAAAATTAATCCCTTCCTATGAAACCATTGCAAGAATTTATGGTTTACCCAAGATCCATAAAGAGGGTGTTCCTCTTAGACCAATAGTTAATATATTGGCTCCCCAACCTATGAGCTCGTTAAGTATGTTGCTAAAATCCTTAAGCCCATTGTTGGGAATACTGATTCTTTCATTAAGGACTCACATGATTTTGTAAATATTATTTAAAATGAGAGGTTAGACCCTGATGACATCCTTGTTAGCTTTGACATAGCATCCTTATTCACCAAGATTCCCCTTGATGAAGCCATTCAGGTTATAAAATATGTTACTGATCCAGGAACTGCAAGACTGGATGAAATATGTTTACGATCAACTGTTTTCTCCTTCCAAGGAGAATATTATGAGTAGACATCTCGGGTGGCAATGGGATCACCCCTTTCACTAACTGTCGCTAACTTATACATGGAATACTTTGAAAAGATATCCCTTGAATCATACCCTTTGAAGCAAGCCTGGTGGAAGCGATTCGTCGATGATACCAATATAAAATGAACTCATGGTAAAACAGAACTTGACAAGTTTTTTATTCACCTCAACTCTATCTCCCCAGAAATAAAATTTACTATGGAGCTAGAACAAAACATGAGCATCTCATTTTTATATGTGCTCATCATCAGGAAGGAGGATGACTCTTTGGGACATAAGGTTTTCAGGAAGTTAACCCACACAGAAAGCTACCTCCACACTGATTCCCACCATCACCCAGCCCATAATCTTGGTGTTATAAACACTCTCGCCATCAGAGCCCTTCGAATTTCTAACTTTGAGCATTTGTATGAAGAAAAGAAGCATTTAATTTTAGCATTTAAAGGTATAGGCTACAAAGAAAAATAAATTAAAGTAGCTATAGAGAGAGCTGAAAGAAAGGTGTTATCTCATAAGCCTAAGGATCAAGACAAACCTCCGTGTGGGAGGGTTTTTCTTCCTTATATTCAAGGAGTGATAGATAATATTGCTAAAATCCTTAGAAAGAAAAACATAATCACGCAATTCTCAGCCCCTGGAACTATTAGGAAAGCTATGAGGTCTGTCAAAGATAATATTAATAGACATTAGCTTAACGGAGTCTATAAAATAGATTGTTCATGTGGAAAAAGTTACATTGGTGAAACAGGTCGATCCTGGCAGACAAGACTCAAGGAACATGGAGCTGATATTAGGAATGAAAGGTCTCGAACTTCGGCCCTTATAGAGCATTCCTCAAAAACCAAGCACCATGTCTGCTTGAAAAACGCTTCAATTATCACACGTGAAGAAAAAAATCATAGGCGAAAGATTAGAGAAGCTCTTGAGATTATCAAACATCCACATAATCTCAACAGGAACAATGGTATTGAGATTAGTGGAAGCTGGCTTCCCTTAATCAGAGAAATTAGGATCACCGGTACATCTCAAGTATAGGGCTCAGTGGGTAGATATCTCTCTCCTTTTCTAGCAATTAGTAGTTAGTAGCTTTACTTTCTCTGTTACTCTCCATAATATTAATTTTCAATACTATTAGGTATGAATTATAACATTTACAATAATAATCATGATAATAGCTATCACTATTATCATTAATTATTATTATGAAATGTTATTATTTTTTATTTATTATGACCTATTAGTAAATATATTAATTAAACAAACTATTAATAAAAATTAATCTTTTAGTAATAATTATTAGGATTTGATATTAAATATTAATTATTAACTATTAATATTAATTATTAGTTTTTAATTATTAATTATAATTATTATTAATACATTACATTAATACATATTAATATAATATTATTATTAATATTAATAATTTTAGTATTTATTTATTTATTTAATATTAATATACTAATAAAATAATTTTTTTTTTTTTTATTCTTATAATTAATTATTATTATATAATTGACTATTAATACTAATATTAATATTTATTATAATAATTTTGATTAAATATTATTGATTACTATGAATCTATTAACTGAATTAAACCTTAAAATAAAATTTAAACATTAGTAGTAAATATGATGATAAAGATTAAATAACAAATATTTATTTATTATAGATTATAAAATAGTTTTTAAATACTTTAAAATTATTTATTATTACATTTATTAATAGTTTTTTGAAATATTCCCTTAAAATATTTTAAATTATTTAAAATAAGGATTATAATAAATAAAAATATTAAAAATAGGCTGACATCCAATTAAAATCTTCTCTCCTCAAAACTATTAAAAACTATTTAAAACTTCATTCAAGCTCTTCTACTATCATCACTCAAAAAAGTCCTGATGATGGATCCCTATTGGGATTTGAAACATTGACGAAAAATGTTTTTTATTATGGGTTCTCTGGTTACTAAGTTAGAAGATATAAACCACATAGGTCTTAAATCCAAAAACATAACAATACTTGCTTACAATCTCAAATCTCACACCAACAATATCTCCTTACAAAGTCTCAAATTCCAACCCCTGATCACTTAGATGAATGCTCAATTTATAGGAAAATGGAGGTGGTTTGGTCATAATGAGGGTATTGAATGGCCTTCCAAACTTAGAGTTAGTTTCCATGGAGGAAGGAATGAGAGGAAAAGAGGTTACTTAGCTCATTCCCTATCCAATTTTGAGCTCATAGGAGATGACAAGTGTGGGAATATTCTAGAAGGCTCTAGAAGATAAGAATATTCATAGAACCTGATGAGGATTTCGCTCAATCTCACCCAGTGCAGGTCAAAGTGGGCCTAAGTGCTCTGAAATGCACCCTGACATGGGCCTACCTGCATTGAAGCGCATTTACCCATGACCAAGGCTACGTTGGTCCCTCAAGGAGGGATATATGGAGGGCTTTAGGCTAGGAAACTTTCAAGGAAGGAGGCATTCAAAGTGATGACTTGTCTAGGGAATGTAGCAACTGGATTAGGGTTTAATGATCCCTAATAGTACTGATATGAATGTTGGGAGTGATGCACCCAAATGGATCTATAACAAGGAGGCCCTATAAGCGTTGTCGTCCAAAGCTTGAGGCCTCAATAGGCCAATGGAAAGGGAATAAGGCCCTAAAATGGGTTATGGCTTCATCAAAAAAAGGAAAAAGGGATGTGGGTAGGGTAATGGAGGCTTTGATAAAGCCTTAGAGGCCTCAAAATTAATTGAACCCCTAGAAAACACCAAATATTAGCCAAAAACTCCACAAAATCCACACAAAAATATCTCTAATGGCTAGCAAGTTCCCTTCTTGGCTTAGCATTAAGTGTGGAGGAAGGTTAGAGCCTAGATATTTCCTTCTTAGGCCTAGATCTTCCTCAAAACTCCAACAAGTTTCCTTGAGAGGGATAAACATATCACTTGGAGGAGTGAAACCTTTCAAACCCTAGCCTTAGGGCTAGTTCCTTCGTAAAATGTTGATTTATTTTGATGGCTTTAAAATTCAACTGCACAAATGAGTATGAAAAATTCCCCAAAACCCCAATATCTACAAAAGTAAAAATCCCCAAAACCCCAAATGCTAAAAAATTGAAATAACGATTTGAATTAATTTACAAATATTTACAAAATTTACAAAATTAAATATTAGCTCCCATTAGAAAATTAAAATTTTGTAGCCTAGGATCAAATAAAATCCTTGAGAATTTTTTTTAAATAAATATTGTGGATGAATCATTTCAAAAAATATAACTAGCCAAAACCCTCCTACAAAACAATTATCACAATGAAAGCCTGAAACTCAAACAAGGTCGACTCTTCCACATACTGTCTGAACTTGGAGCCCAAGGGCTAGCATACCTGTAAATATCTATTCGACCTTAAAGATAATTGTTAGATTCTACCATGGTTGATGTACCATGTTGAATTCTAAAAATTCTAAGAATTTGACTTATTCAAATATCGAGTTTCTCCTGGCCATGTTATGTGTAGAATCACAACCTAAGTCATCTGTAGACTCCAAGCAAAACCATCCTCTAGATCCTTCCTGCCCATGCCTTAACAATCCTCCTCCATAAGTATACACAACGATGTCATGGAGGGATTATGGACATCTCAAGGAAACAGAGATTTCCTATGACTTGGGAGTGGACAAGGCATAAGGATATCTTCAGAATTTATCAAGGATGAAATTAGCTATAATATAAATATCCAATATTCTCTCTTCCCTTAGGCTATAGCAGGTGAGTATCAAGTCAAACCTGTAAAATTCACCTAAATTAAGGGATATTATATATATTTTTAATGTTTTCAAACATATATGCGAGTTGAGTATAGCCTGACCCTCGTGTACACGCGCTTTATACAGGTAAAAATTGCGTATGGGATTTAAAACATTGTTTTTTAGAATTTGGACCAAGTCTGGTAGGGAAGGGTTTCCCTAGGCCATATCACAAAGAATAAAATCCACCAAGGGTGATAAATGGTGCTATAATAGATGCCCCCCTAAGATATGAGGTCAAAAGGGGTACATGATGACCGAAATGTATTAAGTGTATAGAAGGAATCATGCAAAGACCTGAGAGGAGTTCACTAGATTTCAGCCTGCCAAGCCAGTCGAAGAGATCAGAAAGAAATTTGATGCCTGAGGTCGGCATACCCATGCTCAGAGATAATAAAGCATGTATACATATCAAATACAAAATCGGATCCAATATGTATAAATGTATAAAAGGACTGAAATTACATAAAGGATCATATGATCATATCCATAGAAGTACATGTCACAATATCACATATAAAATGATGCTGAAGTAGAAAGTTGATCACTGAAGCCATAAAGATGATCTTAAAAGTACCAAGTCAAATAGTGGAACAAATGGTACTATACGCAAGTTGGGTTCCAACATATAATATGTCATTTTGATGAACTGCAACATATAAGGTAGATGGGGTCACTAGCAAAAACAAGAGGAACTGGCAAGTGATCCAACAAAGGTTGATGCAAACTGGAGGTCTTCACCGACTGCCATGTTACATTACTACACAATGGGAATAAATGATATGAAGTTGACCATGTGGGAAATCATTTGATTACCAGTCATTGATGTATACCATTAACAAATGTGAGGCTACTCACCGATAATGATGATGAGAGCCAAGGTACCCAGTACAATCTAACAAGTGCGAATAAATGAGCTGAATTCGAACACTTGGAAGAATCTATTAATCAGGAGACAATGATGTTTTCCCACTGTTGATAGCGAAGGAGTCTACCACTAATGACTGCAAACCCTAAGGTACTGCCAAATGGGCTCTAGACCTTGTTCCCAGAGCAATGATTTGAAGTCGATGGGAAAATATCTGCTGGAAGGAAGGCATTAAGGCATCCTTCATCAATCCAGTGCCAGTGTAACCTGCAATCCAATAATGTGGAAGGAATCGGATGAAGAAATATGTAGTAACCAAACTAAAGCACGTTTCTGGCGTACACAAGATGTGGCTAGCCCACGATAGAAACTCTCTATACCAACCAATAATGAAAGTTGACACATAGGCGAGGAATCCACTAATAGGGTAAAATGGAAACCAAAGTATTGCATGAATCCCAATGTGTGATAATGAAAGTTGATGTCGAACACATGGGAAACCATTCAGTCAAAGACCCATGATACTAATCGATGTTGAGCACAAGGTGACATATCAATAATGAAAATAGGGCTAGAGTGTGACTCTAGGTCTACTCTTAGAGAAATTTTTCGTAGTCGATAAGAGAAAGACATTCCAGCAAGAAGTCAATGGATACCTTCTCAAACCAACATGAGCGAAGGACCAAATAGTTGATGTGATAGTGAACATGACTCTAACAACCAGTGATGGCCAACTAGAAATAAGTCAAGAGACACCGCAAAAAGGTCGACTTAGGTTTACTTCCCTTGAAGAAAAGCACAACTCAAATGTGATAATATTGCAACATATGATAACCTTTTATAATTTTTTCATGCAAGAGGCACAAACAATCTCTCCATATGAATGGAAGAGATAACCAACCAGAGGAGTACTAACTCAATAACAGTTAGAAATAATGGAGAAATGGTTATATGGTTGTAACGTATCTCCTTAGTTTAGGATTAGTTCCTAGAGTTTAGGAGGTTGTTTACAACTACCTATTTTTCAGTGATGTATTTAATATTGTAATATTCATTTGATGTAAGGTAGAGTGAACGTGAGAGAGAGTCTCCTCTTTGTTTGAGTGCAGTCTCCCAAGTGTCGTACACACCTGTGAACTGCAACTCCTTCATTTAATTCAAAGTGTGATTTTTATCTTGGTATCAGAGCTTAGGATAGAGATAGCCTCAATTTTTTTTTAGGGATGTATCATTAGTTACATTTCTGTAGTGGTAGGAGTACATGTAAATGTGTCTGTGTGATCAGGTAGAACTGCAGTAACACCTGGAGTGAAGGGTCTCAGATGACTAATCATCTCTGAGCCGGAGAAAAGTTTGAGCAATTGGCGCTATTTTTTGAAGAAAAATCGTGCCATTGGCGCTGGTTTTGGGCTGAAAAGCGCGCCATGAAAATTATAACTAAATTGGCGCGGATCTGTGGCTGTTAAGCACGAGAATTTTTCTTTTTTGCAATTGGCGTGGATTTTTAGCTATTCAGAGTGCCATAGAGCTAACCTCTTTCTCTCTGGAAATTTGCAATTTTTGTTGCAGATCGGAGTTGTCCGGTGGTGGCATGTGGAGATTCTACTCGGTGGCAGCAGATTTGATTTGCCCGGTGGTGGCGAATTGAGGATCCTTGATCAGCTCGGAGGTAGCAGATCGGATCTGCCTGGTGGCGGCGAATTGAGGTTCCGTGATCTGCTCGGTGGTAGCATATCGGACCTTCCCGGTGGTGGCGAATTAGAGCTCTGTGATCTGCTCAGTGGAAGCAGATCAGTGTTTTGCCTAGTGGTGGCGCAGTGCAGCTCCTTGATCTATTCGGTGGAAGCAGATCGCCCTTGCCCGGTGGTGGCATGTTGGAACTTGCTTGTTGATCTGTTCAGTGGTAGCAGATCGGTTTTTCCTGGTGGTGGCACAGTGAAGTCCCTGATCTGTTCGGTGGCAGCAGATTGGACTTGCCCGGTGGTGGTATAGTGAAGTTCCTGATCTATTTTGTGGTAGGAGATCGAACTTGCCCGGTGGTGGCCGATTGGAGTGTTCAGTTGGACGAAAATGAACAACAGTTTGGAATCATACCTCCACGAGTCTGGCAAGCTCAATGGAACGAACTTCTCTAACTAGAAGTTCAAAATGCAAACTTTGTTGGAGAGTGCGAATGCATGGTTGATCGTCTTGGGAAATGAGCAGAGAATTGGAACACCGACCCAAGAACAAGATTGGGATAAGAGAGAAATAAAGGCAAAAGTCATATTGAAGATGTCTATCAAAGACAACATTATCCCCCATATCAGAGATTGCAAGTCGGCCGCAGATATATGGACCACAATCAAGAATCTGTACGAGACATAGAACACAAATCGTGTTCTAGCACTCAAGGGAAAATTGTTTGCATTAAAAATGGATGAGAATGAATCTGTTGGTGGCTTCATGGCTAGAGTCAAGGATCTAAAAGACAAATTGGGAGCCATTGGAGAGAAGGTATCAGATTTAGATCTAGTTACACTTACACTGAACAGAATGACTGATGAATATTAGACATTCATCTCAGGGTTGTCAGCGAGAGAGAAAGCCCCCTCGTTTGATGACCTGACAACAATTCTACTCCAGGAGGAGGAACGAAGACAAAATCTAAAAACTCAGAGCAATGACTTAGCTCTGATGGCGAAGAGGCGACAGTACAGAGGAAAGCAGCACTAGCACCAACATCAGCATCAGCAACTGCAGCAGCAGCAGCAGAAAAGGGCCAACTCTTTTCAAAAGAAATAATTCAGAGGTATGACTGATAATTATGGTAAGAGATGTTTTTACTGTGGGAAGCCCGGCCACCAGATTAAAGAATGCTATAAGAGGCAGGAGGATGAAAGAAAAGGCAAACAGAGGAAACATCAGGGGTGTTTTGCTGGAGAAGAGGATGACCACAGCCATGATCTTCGATTATTCACAGTTGACTGTGCACTTTCAGCATCAAAAGGAGATGAGGATAATATATGGTATGTCGATCATGGTGCATCCTCGCATATGACTGGTAAGAAAGATTGTTTTGAGTTTCTTGAAGAATCTGCATGTGGATCAAAAATTTACTTAGGAGATGATAGCGGGTATGAGATCAAAGGTTGTGGGGATATTCTTGTGAAGCTACCTAGTGCGACATCAAACATCTCAAAAATGTTTTATATGTTCCAGGAATTAAAAAGAATTTGATCTCTGTCTCCATGATAACAGACCAGGACATGCAGGTGCAATTCTTCAAGAATGGATGTGTCATTCAGGATAGCCAATTGGAGACAGTTGCAATAGGAGTATGCGTGGGGAATTTGTATAGACTGGATGCAAGGAGCATGCCACGAAAAGAAATGGTTGCAGCAACATCAACAGTTGAAAATCTTTGGCATCAGAGATTTGGACATCTCAATTTGCAAGACCTCATCTTACTTCAGAAGAAAGGTATGGTCGATGGACTTCCTGCTTTACATAATGTCAAACTGGAATGTGATGGATGTGCATTAGGGAAGATGCATAGAGATGAATTCCCTTTGCATGTTAACAGAAAACAAAGAGACATCCTAGAACTAGTGCATACAGATATTTGTGGACCTATGCAGACAAGGTCTTTAGGAGGTGCATACTACTTTCTACTGTTTATAGATGACTGCACTAGGTTCTCTTAGGTGTATTTTTTAAGCAAAAAGAGTCAAGCTTTCCGATACTTTAAATAATTCAAATCGATGATAGAGAACCAAACAAGAAAGAAGATAAAGATTCTCTGCTAGGACTGAGGGGGAGAATACAGGTTAGGTGAGTTCATGAACTTCTGCAAGCAGCATGGGATTATATAGCAATTCACAGTGCCACACACTCCACAGCAGAATGGAGTAGCAGAACGAAAGAACAGGACCCTTGTGGAGTCCGCCAGAAGTATGCTTCAAGGTAAAGGTATATCAAATGGTCTTTGCGCAGAAGCCATTAATACTGTTGTTTATTTAAAGAATAGGAGTCCTACTAAATGCCTAGGCTTCAAAACCCCCTTTGAAGCACTGTTTGGACTCAAACCAGCAGTCGGTCATTTAAGAATATTTGGATCTAAAGCTTTTGCTCATATACCAAAAGCAGATAGGAAAAAGCTAGACCCCAAAGCCTTGAAATGTATATTTGTAGGATATGGCACAAAGTATAAGGCATACAAGTTATATAATCCTGTGACTCATAAAGTGTTTGCAAGCAGAGATGTTTTTTTTCATGAACAGAAAGAAGATGGAAAGGAAGACCCTAACAATGACAGCCACATTCCACTGCTGATAGAACTGAATAGTGAAGAAGAAGAAGAGCAGGAGCGGGAGCAGAAACAGGAAGAAGTAGCAGCAGACAGTGTAATAAGTGATGATGCAAGCCTGGTGAGTGCTGAAATAGATAGAGTTGAGGTAAGTCCTTTACCTATAAGATCAGGTAGGAAGACTAGACTACCTGAAATATTGAAAGGCTATGCTTTAATGTCCAAAATTTCAAGTATTGTAGAACCCTCAAACTATGAAGAAGCAAGTAAATCAGATGAATGGAGGGCTGCAATGCATGAGGAAATGGAATCAATATATAGAAATCATACTTGGGATTTAGTTGAATTACCAGAAGGAAAAACCCCTATAGGTTGTAAGTGGCTGTATAAACCTAAGATAAATGCAGATGGGAGTGTAGAAAAATACAAAGCTAGACTGGTAGCAAAGGGTTATTCACAACAAGAAGGAATTGATTTCGATGACACCTTTGCCCCTGTAGCTAAATTAAATACAATTAGAATGCTAATCTCTTTAGCAAAAAAACATAAATGGAAGCTACACCAGTTAGATGTTAAATCTGCATTTCTGAATGGAGAATTAAAGGAAGAAATATATTTAGTACAGCCTCCTGGTTTTGTGAAAAAGCGGCAGGAGCATTTAGTGTGTAAACTGCATAAGGCACTTTATGGTTTGAAACAAGCCCCCAGGTCATGGTATGACAAAATTGATTCATTTTTTATTGAGCATGGTTTTCATAGGAGCCTCAACGATCCAAACATGTATACCAAGATAAATAAACAGAGGCAAATCATTTTGATTACTTTGTATGTGGATGACATGATGATAACAGGGAATGCAGATAATTTGATCAAAGAAATCAAGCAACAAATGTCACAGGTATTTGAAATGAAAGACCTTGGTGATCTTCATTATTGCCTAGGATTGGAGGTGTGGAAAGATTCTGGTCAAACTTTTCTAACCCAAGGAAAGTATGCCAGAACTCTGTTGGAAAGATTCAGAATGGAACATTGTAAAACAGCAGCAACACCATTGCAACAGAATCTCAAGTTGAGCAGTGATGATGGCACAAAACAGGTGGATGCCACTTTGTATAGACAGCTAGTGGGAAGTCTGATCTATCTCACGACAACTAGGCCTAATCTGGCATACTCTGTTAGCGTGTTGAGCTAGTTTATGTCCAGACCACTTGACAGTCACTGGAATGCAGCAAAATGTGTGTTAAGGTACCTTAGTGGTACTTGTAATTATGGTCTTTTATACACTGACATTTCTGATGTTACTTTAGCAGGTTATTCAGATTCAGATTGGGCAGGCAACCTGGATGATCGTAGATCCATCACAGGATATGAATTTAGTATTGGATCCGGGGTTATTTCGTGGAGTAGCAAAAAGCAAAGTACTGTAGCATTATCATCATGTGAAGCTGAGTACCAGGCATTGTGTGCAGCAACATGCGAAGCCATCTGGTTGAGGAGATTGCTTAGCGATGCAGGCGAAAGTCAGAAAGAAGCAAGCAACATCAAAACTGAAAACCAGAGCACAATAAAGCTTGCATACAATCCAGTTTTCCATAAAAATACTAAACATATTGACACTCAGTTTCATTTTGTTCGAGGAAAGATACAATCAAAAGAAATATGTGTGGAGTATTGTAACACTTGTGATAATTTAGCTGATATTTTTACTAAGCCTCTAGGGCGAGTAAAGTTTGAGTTATTTAGAGGGATGTTAGGTGTGCAGAATAACCCTTTCTCCATTAAGGGGGGGAGTTCGAAATAATGGAGAAATGGTTATATGGTTGTAACGTATCTCCTTAGTTTAGGATTAGTTCCTAGATTTTAGGAGGTTGTTTACAACTACCTATTTTTCAGTGATGTATTTAATATTGTAATATTCATTTGATGTAAGGTAGAGTGAACGTGAGAGAGAGTCTCCTCTTTGTTTGAGTGCAGTCTCCCAGGTGTCGTACACACCTGTGAACTGCAACTCCTTCATTTAATTCAAAGTGTGATTTTTATCTATAACAAGGTTACGGCTCTACTAAGTCAAACTAAAGCCCACCCCAATAGAGGAAAGACTTCATTTTGAGTTCTTTGTTCAAGGGCGACATAACTGACTCTAGCTACCATCAATCATGAAAGTAATGTCCCGTTCCTACTCTTTTTGAAATAATTAATTCTTTTTGTCTTTTTCATATTTAGAAAGCCTAAAAAATAATAAAAGAATGCCTATGGCACAGCAGAAAGAATGAGTGTCCAAATATAGATTCGCTAGTTCCTGGGAGGGGAACATTCCTATGCTCAATGCAAGGTGGTGAAACTAGTTAATGAAATTGAAAGGAATGTTCTTTCCATGGGTAAAATGTGTCAAGTTGCAGAGGCTAAGTGATTGCAAGGATGATTTTGTGAAAAGACATTGTCAAAAAGTGGCTTAAACACAAGTCCAAGTGAAGTCATCTTAAGGCCAAAAGGTGCAAATGGTCAACATGCAATGCAGCAGTACAACTCAACACAAAGAAGCCTCTAGGGTATAAAGCCAAAAAAATAGCGATGAAGTAAGAGAATGAAGCTTCAACGCATAAGTCATGGAAATACTAAAGAGTACTCCCGAGATTACACAGTATAACAACATGGGCAGCATATGCTATTAAGGATATACCTAAGATTCCCATGTAAAGGTTGTCTCTATCATCATGTCATGATTTTACAAGTTGGCGAGTGAAAATGGTTTAAGAAACAAGACATAATGGGGTTGACCCTATGGCCAAAATATCGCAGTATGGAAGCTAGTACGAAAAATGCAACATAAAATGATATTCCCTAACCTATATGCCAGCTAAAAAATGATACCTACCATGACGGGTCTGCAGTCATGGAATCAAATCAGTCTCTCAAAATCTCCAAAGTATCTTGAAAAATGACCCGTCCCAACACTCCAATCCAAAAATCTCATAAAGTTTTGAAAAGAAAAAATTAACTTTAGAAAAAGTGATTTTTTAATGTCAACCTATATAAAGACCTTTTGACTTATAATTCTTCATTTGTGTTGTGAACAAGTGAGTGAAGGAGCTCTGGAGAAAAAAATCAAGCAAGCTCAATCCATCAAATTCATCTGTTCGTTCAGCCTTCAACCCTCCAAGAAACCTTCTTAATGTTTTTTTGATAAGTTTTACTACTTTTCAAATGTTTTTTCTGAAATTTTAACCGACGAAAATTAGTTTAAAAATTATACCCTACGTACACGTAGATTGGATAGGACAGACTCGTGTATAGAAAGGCCTTACATGCGACTATGTAAATACCGAACCCGTGTGTGCACAGTTTTAAAATTTAAAACACAATTTTTAATTATCCAAAACACTTGTTTTGCAGAATGTCAATTACATGGAGAGGAAGGGAACATAGTGTGATTGATAATGAAGTGATGGATGAACCAATTGCATTAAATGCCTTACGAGGATGCGGATTATTGAAATTTTTCAAAATGCCAAATATGAAGGAAAATACCAAATTGCTTGAGATGTTGATCCATTATTGGGATCCAGAAGAAGATGCTTTTATTATCGACCAAATGCCTTTAAGGATAGAAATAGAGGATATATATTTCTTTGTTGGTCTTTCCTGAAGAGGAGAGAGGGTCAACTCAACAGGAAGAACAAGAGGGAGCCTCAGTGTAGAGGACTACGAATATATCTACTTCACAGGAAACAATGAGAAGATTAGAACCCAGATTCCAATTAAACATGTAGAGAGATTAGCCTTGAGAATCCTTCTCTTTACCATTTCAAGAGTGAATGGTTCAACTTCTCTACATCAAGCTTCTTGAGTTTCAATGAATTTAGCAGTGGAGTGTCTCACAACAATTTTTTATTGGTGCACACCCCTCTTAGCCAATATGGAAAAACAACTTCATCTATCCGAAAAGGTCAAACAAATAAATATGGATATGGAACCATCTTGTGCTCCTTTTTATTTGAGAGAGTACTGGGACTTCGACCCAAGGTATTTTCCACCATGAACAACCTGAGGGATCCTCGAATGGGCAGATGAGTTGATCTAATGAAGAGACTAGGGGACGGTGAGGTCCCTAGAAACACTTTTGATGATGAGTTCTTCTCTTGGTGGGAACAACAAGTCATAGCACTTGAGGACTACCCCTATGCTAGCATGGACTTTAGAGGAGATCCAGATCTGGCGTTGCCACCGGATGCAGCATGGGGAGCCATAGGTACAAATATTTTTTGATTTTTTGATTTTAATATTTTTTGGTTTTTAAGTATGAATAAACAGAAAATATTTTTGATGAGACAAATACTTACAAAATTATTTTGATCATGACACAGATGTGGGACCAGTAAAACCTGAGGGTCTACCTAAACATAGGCATCATGGAAGAGACGCGAAGGGAGCTGCAGCTGAGACCAAGGGGACCCTCCATGATGTCAAGAGAAACTTGGTGAGACTGACTGACCAGGTACCTATGGTAGCTATAGAAGACCTTCCAAAGGAGATGCAGAGGTGCATGGTAGGAGTGCCATGCAATTGGGTGCGGCTATTCCAATGAGTGGCAAATGCCATCATCTTCTTCCATGCTGCTCAGCCTGAGAAGGACCCGTAGATGGATGACTAGATCTTTTTTATTAGACATGATTATGGGCATAAGCCCTAATTTTGTAGGAGGTTTTTGTCCCAATTTTGTATATTATTTTGAGTATAAAACTCTATCTATGTAATGATGGTTTCACCATGATGATCATATATATACAGATGATCCTTCGATTATTTTTTATTATTAATGTGATGAATGATTTATGTGCCAATATAATGCTTGATTAGTAATATAATTTGCAAATGAATTTTCTGATCATGGAATATGAATAAATGTGATATAAATAAATGATCTCTGTAATAAACAAACCCTCATAAATTAGTGATATAAATAAGGATCTCTCACACGATAGATGTTATTTAATTGAGATACCACCAGTTGCGAATCCAAGTATACTACTAATGAATCAATACCAAGGGATATTGTCTCAGATGGTAAATTAATGACAACATTATATTCTTAAAAATTATTTGAAGCGGGACCGATACATACACATCTTGAAACCAACAACTAGTCAAATGGATAATAAATCACTCAAGCCGCAGAAGCAAGATTCAGGGTGTGTCTAATAGCACCATTGACGAATCCTAGATATATCAAATTTTCCATCCATACCTACCAAATAAGATCAAAAATATCGACATCACAATGAAAGTGATAGATAGATATGCACAAATACGCAATATTTACAATCAAGCAAGTGTTAAGCCAAAGCCTAAGAAAAATACTTTTTAAGAGAAAGCCCATTTTTGGGCTCCGCCAACTCGTTTCCCTCAAAATTAATCAACTTATAAGCTCCCTTTTTCAAGACCTTTTTGACAATGAAAGGACCATACCACATAGATTTGAACTTGGCTTCCCCCAAGGCATCTTTGTCTTAGTCATAGACCAGGACAAGGTCGCCTTCAGAGAAAACCCTAGGACGGACAACCTTGTCATATTGAGTTTTTACTCTTTTTTTATGAGTTTTGTTGATTATGGTTGCATCTTGATGTTGATCATTGATATGTTCTAAATGAACTAGGAGTTATTTGATATTAGAAGTATCTGGAAGAAGTTCAACAGCTAATTTAAGGGAAGGAATTTCACATTCCACAGGAAAAATTGATTCCAACCCATAAACTAGTTGAAAAGGAGTAAACCCTGTAGTAGTCTTGACTGACATTTGGTATGCCCAAAGTGACGAATATAACATAATATTCCAATTATATCGAGCTTTGTTAGTCATCCTTTGCAGGATGATTTTTGGGGATTTATTCACTGCTTCAACCTACCCATTGGCTTGAGGATAATAAGGATATTAATGCTCCTACCGGAAACCCATCTTAAGAGCCAATTAGACATCATATGATTTTGGAAATGACTGCCATGGTCAATGACAATATCTTTAGGAATACCAAGCCAGAAAATGACTTGATTGAAGAGAAATACAGTTGTTGTTTCACCATTGTTTTTAAAACTAGACATAGCCTTGGACCACTTAGTAAAGTAGTCAACAACTATGATGATATACTTATGATTTCCCACTGAAGGCAGATTAAAAGTAGTGAAATCAATACCCCACTTCGTGAATGGACCGACGGTAATCACAGGGAAGAGAGGATTTGGATATGCATGCAGTTTCTAAGTATAAAATTAACAAGGTTGGCATCTCTTGACCACTTCAATACAATCCTTAAAGATCAAGGGCCAAAAGTAGCATGCACACAAAAATTTTAAGGTTGTTGCAATCCCAGACAGATGACCACCACAAGCTCCACTACGGCAATAATTTAGCATAGAATCAACTTCTTCTAAGGTTAAACAAGGTCTAAGTATTGAATCAACCCCACGATGATATAAAGTGTCACCTATAATAATATAGCTTTAGCCAAATGACGTAAATTTCTACATTCATCCTTCGAAAAATTGAGCAGAAACTTGAAGTCTAGAGATATATATTGATATCTCCATACCAAGGATCTTGCGAGGAAATAAGGAAAAGATGTTCATCAGGAAAAGGTTCCTCATAAACTATTTCTTCCTCTCAAGGAAACTCTAAGATCAATTCTACAAATAACAAGGATCTCTTAGACTTAGCTGATATGAATTCAAGGTCGAACTCTTATAAAATGAAAATCCATCTATTGTATTTTCCCCCAATCACTCACCTGCTACCAAAGCTAATTTCTCAATGGGAGAATATCACAGTTCAGGGCCCACTGAGCCTCAGCTCAGATAATAGATTACGTGCTCAATGAAAGAATCATCTTCTTGAACCAAAACCATACCAATAGTTGATTCTGCTGCAGCAAGATATAAAAGTAAGTTTCTACTATAATCAGGTGGAATTAACAAAGGAGCAGAGGTTAATGCTTTTTTCAAAGCATCAAATGAGCATTTTGCGAAATCATCCCATATAAATGGGACCCCTTTATTAAGAAGTCTCATAAATCCTTTAGTAATCTTGGCATAATTAGAGATAAATATCCTTAAGAAATTGGCTTTCCCTTGAAGACTCTGAAGTTGGTGAATAGTGGATGGGGGAGGAAACTGAAGTATTTACTCAACCTTCAAGGGATCTACATGAATCCCTTCAGTAGAAACAATGAATCCCAACAATTGATTAGACGTGATGGCAAAAACACACTTATTTGGATTCAATTAGATTTTGTATAAATGACATCGTTCAAAAATTAATCGAAGATGCTTGGGATTGTTGGGTTGTGTTATATCCTTTCCATGACTAGCCCACCTAGTTAACTAGGGGGTTAAGGGGGGCTGGAGCTCCCCTTCGTCCCGCCGACTGCATATTGGGGGTGTCACAAGGGGGTTGAGGGGGGCGGTTAGCCCCCCTTTACAGGCTCTGCGACAATGCCCCGAGGAAAATGTTTTGGGACCTAATATTAGGTTGGGTGGACCTACCTATGGTTTTGTGCATGGTTTTCGCACATGATTTTGGACGCAATGCTTTTTGTCCATGGTATTGGATGCTTCGACATGTATAAATATGTATTGTAACATTGAAAGGAAAATAAATAAAAATCAAGCTGGTAGTCTCGGTTTTGGGGTCCAGGAGAAAATCTCTATGTATATGTGTTTTATGTGTTATGCTCCCACATTGTTTATTTTCTGCATTTTAGAATTCGTATGTGGGTAATTTATGTATGGGGTTAAAACCTACATTTGGTATCCGAGTTGTTTTGGCTTTAAGGGGATGCCTTTGTTGCTGAGGGGGTTCGCACGGGCCTGTGGTAGGCCCTCTTCAGTGGAGATCTGCAGGATCGATTCTGGTGGTGAAAGAAGATGGCGAGTAGTGGAAATATAGAGATTGAGAAATTTAATGGTCAGAGTTTTGAGTTATGGAAACTCAAGATGGAGGATTTGTTGGTAGATAAAGATTAGTGTATTGTGGTAGATCTGGTATTAAACCAATGGGAGTGTTCGATGAAGAATGGAAGAAGTTGGATCGGAAAGCAAAGAGCACATTACGATTGTGTGTCTCAGATTCAATATTGCTGAATGTATCAGGGGAAGCTACAGCTAGGGCTTTATGGCCTTGTGGGACAAGTAAGGGACTTTGTACTAATCTAAGTCTCTGGTGAATAAAATGTTCCTACAGAAAAAGTTGTATAACTTGAGGATGAAAGATGGAGGCTCAGTGACAGAGCATATGAATGCATTTAATATTGTGGTTAGTCAATTATTATTTGTTGATATTAAAATTTCATATCAAGATAATTGCATCAGTGTTTTTTGTTCTCTACCAGATTCATGGGATAGTCTGGTTATTGCAATAGGTAGCAATGCATCTTCCTTGCGGTTTGATGAAATAGTCTCATCCTTGCTAACGAAGGAGAAGAGACAGAAAAATATGGAGAGCCAGAATGGTGATTCCTTGTTTGTACGAGGATGGTCCTAGAACAAAAACAAAAATAAGTCACTGAGTGGGAGATCTAAATCTAGAGGGAGATCCAAATCTCCAGGAAAACATGTAAAGGTGGTTTGCTAGAAATGCGGAAAGGAAGGGCACTACGAAAGGGGCTATAAATCTAAAGCTCCTAACAAAGGAAAGGGATCCGATGATGCTCCTTCTGTAGAGGTGAAAACCACCTCAAATGAAGGTGGGATGTGTAATTGGCTTTTTCAAGTACACATGTATATCATGAGGCATGGTTGATTGACTCAGGTGCATCCTTTCACTTCACTCCCCATATATAGTTCTTCTGCAAGTATGAGAAATATGATGGTGGAAATGTCTTCTTAGGGGATGATAGGAAGGCTAGAATCGTTGGTCACGGAAAATTAAAGTTGAAGTTGTAAGGTGGAAGGGTTGGAACACTTCTGAGTGTTTTGAATATTCCTACATTGGCTAGAAATCTGATTTTTGTAAGTAAGTTGGATGATGCAGGTGTAAAAATAGTGTTCGAGAAGGATACCTGCAAGATGGTTCAGAGAGCACTGATATTGATGCAGGGAGATTGGATTGGAACTCTGTACAAGATGCAAGGTAGCACTATTGTTGATAGGTGCAACAGTTATGTGGTTCCTGAAAGTCGAGCAGAAAATATAGTGGTCTCTAGAAAGAAGACCATGCTATGGCATCAAAGGCTTGGACATATGGAGAGAAGGGCCTTTGAATACTTCATTGTAAAGGTATGGTAGAAGGTATGAGTAATATCTCTCTGGATTTTGATTTCTGTGAAAATTGTGTATATGGGAAGCAGAATCGAATGAGTTTCCCCTCTTGTGGTAAGAAAGTGAAACAAATATTATATCTTGTACACAGTGATGTGTTTGGACTAGTGAAAGTTCCATCACTGGGTAAGTTTGGGTACTATGTATCATTTATAGATGACTTCTCAAGGAATACATGGATATATTTCCTTAAGAAGAAATATGAAGACTTTGACAGATTTAAAGAATTTAAGGCTTTAGTGGAAAACTAGATAGAGAAGAAGATAAAGGTGTTGAGGTCAGATAATGGTGGAGAGTTTTGTAGCAAGGAATTTGCAGAATTCAGTAAGAAGTGTGGTATAGCATGGTAGAAGACTACTCCATACACACTTGAGAAAAATGGAGTCGTAGAAAGAATGAACAAGACGTTGATGGAAAGGGAAAGAAGCATGCTTAGTGGTGTCAGGTTAGGACAAGAATTCTGGGCAAAGGCAATGGAGATAACATTTTACATAGTCAACAGATCACCTTCACCAACATTGGAGGATAAGACTCCACAAGAGGTATGGACTAGTAAGAAAGCCTCTCTTTCACATCTGAGGGTATTTGGATATGATGCATATGTACATGTTCCAAAGGAGAAAAGAACCAAGTTGGATAGTAAATATGAAAAGTGCATCTTTATTAGGTATAAAGCTGGTTTAAAGAGCTATAAGCTTTGGAACCCAGCAAGGAAGGTTGTGTACAGCCGAGATGTGGTGTTCAGAGAGGTGAAAGAAATTATTAAACATGAAGTCCAACCAAAGGAACCCAAGAAGATAGATTTTGAGCTTAAGGAGGAAGAATCATACTCTACAGCAGAGGAGGAATCAAAAGATGAAGAGGCACAAACTCCAGGTGTGAGAAGATAAGTTCAAGAAGAAGGCATCCAGAAAGGTATAGTCCATCTACTTTATGTTCAAATTTTTCTTTATTTGTTACTGATGATGATCCCAGAACAGTGAAGGAAGCAGTAGATTCAGAGGATGGCAAACTCTGGAAAGAGGCCATGGTTGATGAAGTGGCATCTTTGCACAAAAATGAGACTTGGTATCTGGTGGAGTTGCCGGTTGGAAGGAAACCCATTGGCAGCAAATAGGTGTTCAAGAAGAAGACAAATGCAGAAGGAAAAGTGGAGAAATACAAATCTCGGTTGGTAGAAAAAGGTTATTCCCAGGTGTCGAGAATTGATTTTGGTGATATTTTTTTCTCTTGTTGCCAAGGTAGCTTCTATTAGATTACTTTTATCTGTTGTTGATGCTTTTGATTTTGAGGTAGAATAGATAGATGTGAAGACAACATTTCTTCACATGGATCTGGAAGAGGAGATCTACATGAAGTAACCTGAAGGCTTTGCGGCGAAGGATAAGAAAGAACTGGTATGCAAGTTAAAGAAGTCCCTGTATGGGTTAAAAAAATCACCAAGGATGTGGTATCAGAAATTTGATACATTTATATGGGGACTTGGCTTCACCAGAAGAAAAGCAAATCACTTTGTGTATTTTAAATTAATTGGTGATTGTGTTATTTATCTGGTCTTATATGTGGATGATATGTTGCTAGTTGGAAATGACAAAGAATTATCCAAGATTTGAAGACCCAATTGTCCTCCAAATTCGGCATGAAAGATCTTGGTCCTACAAACTATATTTTGGACATGGAAATTAAAAGATATCAGGCAAAGAGGAAGCTCTGGTTAAACCAGAGGAAGTATGTCAAGATAATACTGCAGAGGTTTAATATGCAGGATAGTAAATTGGTGAAGGTTCCTATTCCTGTAGGTGTAAAGTTATTTGTCGAACAATGTCCCAAGCACAAGAAGAGGAAGTGGACATGTCCCGTGTTCCATATGCAAGTGTAGTCGGTAGCCTGATGTATGCAATGGTATGTACTAAACCAGACATTGCACATGTAGTGGGAGTATTGAGCAGGTTTATGTCAAAACCAAGGAAGGAGCACTGGACAACAGTGAAGCAAGGTTTCAGGTATTTGTGTGTCACTAGTGATTACAGTTTGTACTACCACAGAAGACTAGGATTGGACAGAGTGTTGGATATTCGTGGTTTTATTGATGCATACTGGGCTGGAGATCTAGATCATAGAAGATATACAAGTAGGTATGTGTTTAACCTATTTGGAGGTGCAGTCACTTGGATGAGTAAGAAATAATCTATAGTGGCACTATCAATTACAGAGGCAGAATACATGGCAGCTACTCATGCAAGTAAGGAAGCAGTTTGGTTGCAGAGATTGTGTTCAAGTATGGGGTTAGTACAGGGAGCTATAAGGATAGACTGTGATAGCCAAAGTGCAATTTTCTTGGCAAAGAACCTTGCTTACCATTCAAGACAAGCACATTGATGTTTAGTAATCACTTTGTGAGGGATATGATAGAAGACAAAAAGGTGTTGCTGGTAAAGTTGGACACTTTGAAGAATACTACAAATGCATTGACAAAATATGTGAGCTCTGAGAAGTTCTCTTGGTGTAGAGAAACAATGGGCATTTCAAGGCTGGATAAATGACTAAGCTCTCATGTGGCCCCATGTGGAAAGAAAACAACAAGTGGGATAATGTTGGGTTGTGTTATATTCTTTCCACGACTAGCCCGCCTAGTTAACTGAGGGGTTAGAGGGGGGGTGAAGCCCCCCCTTTCTTGCACCGACTACACAACGGGGGGTCACAGGGGGTTTGAGGGGGCTAGTTAGCCCCCCTCTACGAGGTTCGGGGCAGCGCCTTGGGGAAATTGTTTTGAAACCCTATATTAGGTTGGGCGGACCTACCTATGGTTTTGTGCATGGTTTTCGCACATGGTTTTAGACGCGATGGTTTTTGGTCCATGGTATTGGATGCTTCGACATGTATAAATATGTGTTGTAACATTGAAATAAAAATAATGAAAAATCAAGATGGTAGTGCCGGTTTTGGGATCCAGTGGAAAATCTCTGTGTATATGTGTTTTATGTGTTATTCGCTCGCATTGTTTATCTTTTATGTTTTAGAACATGTATCTAGGTAATTTTTGTATGGGGTTAAAACCTACAGGGATGATCAATTCTCTTTTGAGAACGAGCAACTAAATCATCCAAGTAAGCTTTGATAACATGTTTGGTATTGTGGAAAGCATATGACATGGATTGCTAAAAGGTAGCTCCAACATTTTTAAGGCCAAAAAGCATCTTCTTATATGAAAATGTACCCCAAGAGAAAATAAAATTTGTCTTATGTTGATCTTTCAGATGAATAGTGATTTGATTATAACCGAAAAATCTGTCCATAAAAGAGAAAATCTCGTTACCCGAACACTCATCGAGAATCTAATCAATAAATGGTGTGGGGTAATTGTATTTAGGACAAACCTTATTAAAGTCCCTAAATTCAATGCACACACAAATCATTCCTTGGTTCTTGTCAACGGGGACTAGATTTGAGACCTACTTGGTTAAAGGAATGAGGTATATGAAACCCGCCTTAAGCAAATTTTCAACCTCAACTTTGATATCTGCTGCTTTTCTAGGGTTTACTCGTCGAAGCTCCTAGCGAATAGTTTTTTCATTTCATATGTCTTGATGTCATGCTGGACTATAGATAGATATAGCCCAAGAATTTACTCATAAAACCAAGCAAACACGTCTCGAAACTCTTTAAATAAATGGGTATAAGTTTGAATTTCTTCACGGGAACAATCAGCTCCAACAAAGACATCTTCGATAACATTGGGATTCCTAGAGATGTTCACTAGAATAGTTTTTGAAATGATAGACATGTTACCTTCGGCTGAAAACATTGCTGGAGCCAAAGGATTTAAAACTACATGAACATCACCAGTATATGAAGGACTAGAAAAGCTTGATTCTACTTCTTGCAAATCAGGGAGGAAATATGACTGATGATTCAAATCATCCCATTGTCTCTCAATACTCTTCAATGCTTCTAGAATTGCTTCTTCGGATGGAAAAATAGTATCTAGGAAATACATAACAAAATTTGAATCTAGGGTCCAAGTGGAGCCACATCCCCATCCAGCTCCTTCAGTGAAAAAGGATTAGGATCGGATTTTACAGTGTTAACTATAGATTGAAAAGCAATTTAAGTTATAGACATAGGAAATTCCATTCCACTGGATTGCCCCTTATCTAATGTGGTGGTAGAAGAGGGTAAGGGCCAAGGATCTGAAAAATAATGAGTTATAAATAACTCTCTTCGAGAAGGTGCCTTGGAAGATGAAATAGCATTAATTCGAGCAATAGGAGCAAGAAAATCAAAGGTACCCATTAAAGAAGAATACATCCCAACTCCTATATTCTTAATAGGCTACTTAGGATTTCTCACTAAGGGAACTGTAGATTTATAAGATGCATTGGATTCACTCAGAGAATAATCCATTTGATCAACCGATATAATTCTCCCTTCATTAGGAAAATAGAGGATGCGGAATAACGACGATACAATAGCATCCATCTCGTAAATCCAATTTATTCCCAAAAGGAGATTGTAATCTAAATTTTCATCAACTATTTCTACTTCAATATTTACAACCTTGCCCCCAGTACAGACGGGAAAGTTAGGAATAATCCCATGTGGCCTATGAGAATGACCATCAAATGCTGTTAAGAGAGTAGGTGATGAAACAGCCTAAGGTGATCCAATAACCTTCCAACATGATATGGACATTACACATGTGGAAGCTCCCTCATCGACTACGGTTTGAAAGATATTGGCCTTTCAGTATGTAGACTTGACTTGAAAATCCATATGATGTGGGAGTCTCTTCTTCACATTCGACATGTCGAATGTAAGAACAAGAGAGTTTTTTGGATCAACCGCTCCAATCATAGTGAGAAACACACTCCTTTGTGTTGGGCACAACTAGAGTACCTCTAACACTGACATCGCACAGGGACTCTGAGCCAAATCTTCTACAATGGAGTAGTTTTGAGCTGCCTTGGCATTGGGGTTAGTTTTCAAACGTTTTGTGGAGCCTTTCGGCATCCGAGGTATAGACTAAACTACGAGCCTCTCGATATGGATTGGATCTGAAACATTAGGAGTAGTCTTGTCATTAGATGATTCTAGTTCACCATAATCACGTGACTGTGTAGAAATGTCAATATGTGAACTCATCATATAAACATTTGATGGATTTCCCCCTCCTAGTTTCCCCTAGTGGGGGTACCAATACTAGTATTCATGCTAGCAAACAACTACTACCCTTAGGGAAAAGGGTTAGTTAGCATAGCCTGGGAGCTAGAAAATCCTTACTGAACCAACAAGTGTTGAGCATCCTGAATCTTTGGGCAAAGATGAGTCAAATGGTCACCATTTCATAACTTGCAAGGAAAATTCACTTTCTTCTTGGCCTCTTTTTTACCCCCCACCCCCCAACATCACTATCGGGCTTATTTTCATTACCCTTCCCATCCTGATTCTTCTTCTTACCACATCCTTTCTTCTCCATTCTTGGATATGATCAAAAATGTGGGTTGCCTAGTCTTGGTGGAAATTAACTAAGAGCTCAGTTCCAGCATCATAACAAATGAGAAACTGAAAATGGTTAAAAAAATATGGTGGCCAAGTCACCAAATGAAGAAAAGTTACCCCATGGAATTTCAATATACCATTTAGCCGCATTTTCAATTAGGGTGTACTGAAATAGTATCAATTCGATTGAATCATCTATCAGGGAGTTTGATGAACACCATAAATGGAAAGTGGTTATATGGTCTCCCGGATATTCACCAGTCTTCCCTTCAAATTTGGGTGTGTTTGATGGAAGTTTGGTTGGAACCAGAGGCCAACCCGGGTTGTATTGGATAGGATCATTAGTCAAATTTAATATATCTGGAAAGTTTAAAGTTTCCAGGAATGGTAAGCATGGAGGACCTTGAGAATTCCAACCACTTTGGGAAGAATTCTCAATGTTTTGAAAATAATATCCTCAATTTGTGAAGGCACCAAGTTTCATGAGATGATTTGTAGAAATGCCTGAACTATAAGGAAAACCTTGTGGCCCATGAAAATCTAGAGTTTGTCCAACTCCTGCCGAAAAATTGCCATATCCAGTTAAATTTCCTCCTAGCGAGGTACTAAATGGAGCAGAGAGCCCTTGGTAAGGGTTCCATGCTTTATAAAAGGGAGAAAAACTTTGAAATAAACTCACAAAGGAGTACACCATATTCCCCTATTGGCCGAAAGAGAACTGATTCCCGACTTCCAAGCTGCTAACAACTGGATTAGTCCATCCTTTGAAAGGATTATAACTTTGACCCATTGAGGGAAAAGGTATTGATCCTAGAGACAAGTTAGAATGTAGCATATGACCACTCACAAAAGGGAAACCCTGAAAAGAAGTTGACCCACTCGCCATGGAAGTCATAAACATGGAAGCAGCGGATGGAAAAGTAAAGGGAATCGAAGGAATTGTGCTAGTAAGCATTCCAAAGGGGAAAGAACCAGTGTTGGAGGAAAAATCTTGGGTGCCCCCACTCGAATATGGAATGGAGGTAGAGCCAAAAATTGCATTGCTAGGAGTGATTGAAGGTATGGAAATTGTACCTCCTTCTTGTACTGATAAAGGAGTTTGTGCACTAGTAGCACTCATAGTTGAAACCATTTTCCCTGTAGTGGCCATCGAAGGAAAAGACTGATATAGAACGAGGCTTGAAGGCCTGTGGGTCAGAGTCCCGATGTATAATAGAATGTCCAGATAATCGGGAGGGAGAGGAGAAGAAGGATTCAAAGGAGACTCAAGGAGTTCTTCAACCTATATAACATCTTCTGATTGGAAGAGGACTCTCGAAAGGACTGGAGTGTTCCTCTCCAAATCTCGACTTACACTAGTTCTATTATGTGAATCAATAGCTTGAACTGGAGGATAAAACTTCATTTTGTCCACTACCACTGATTGGAAATCACCAACATAATTTCTCCAACGCCTTCTGGAATAAGGCTCAACACTTGTAGGTGAAAGCCCGCGAAGCCTCCTAGACCAAGGAACTGGTAGACCAACCAATTTTAATTATTTTAAGAGAACTAATTAAAGACCCAAAAAATTTATAAAGCTAAGGCCAACTAGGAGCAAAGAGAACTCTCTAACGAAGTCCCTAAAAGATACAGTCAATCAAGAAACTTCCAAGTATTTCCACTTCGGGTGATGATGACTGAACACCAAATACAAGAAAGTGAAATCAAGGACCTTTCAAAGATAGGCTAGGATAATGATGGCCGAAGCCTACCAACTAAGGTGACAGAAACAATTACGCTGACCTCCAGAAAAAATCCTCTGCTAGTGCAAGTCCCCAAGTTTCGTAAGGGTACCCTCCTGAAGTACAAGTGAATGTGATGCAACATCTACCTCAGGTGTTGTTGGATTCCCCTCTGCAACGACCTATGTGGTCCTTAGGAATAGAAACTATGGACACCAATTCATATCAAAAGTCAGGCAGAATAGTCTCACGGGGGGAGAATCCAACAAGTAGGAGAGGGGGTATCTCGCTTTCCTTGTCTTCACTCTCCCTCGTACTTGACTTGGGATCACGGAGCTTTCCCTATCTTTCTAACAACATTGGATTTCACTCATTATTCAACATCTATGTTTAACAATTTGAGTGGCCTTGGAGAGTTAACTCTCCACTCACCTATTCCAAGTCCCTAAAGAGCTAGCCTTGTTGATGTAATTAATGACAAATCAAAAAAAAATCTAGTCCTTTTTAATTAAGCACTTGATTTTAAAGGGTTGTTCTTTAGGTCATGGGTAAAATGAGAGGGAAACTTGTGGTGTTTTTACACAAAGTAAATCAATAGAAACTTAGCTATATTGAAATTTAACTCTTTTCTTCAATGAAAATAGATTTCTATGAGGTTCTACAGATAAACTAATAAAAAGTAAAAAAATAAAAAACTTTTTTAGAAGCACGCTCCACACACTCAAAATCTAACAAAAATACTAAAATGCTTATAGTGCAAACTAACTTAATGCAAACTATAATGATGATGCAAGATTCTATGGATGCTCATACAATAAGCAAATGTGTTCCTTTACAAGATCAATATGCCAACTCGACTACAAGGAGGGCATAAATTCAATGAAAATATTCCTTTGAAACCAAGAAAAACCAATCAAAAAAGGTTCACAATTGCTAAAAAACAATGAAGAAACCAAAAACAAAATTGAAAAGAAAAAGAAAGGTAAGAACTATGTTTTTGTCTCTTTCTTTTTTAAAAAACCCAAAGAATTTTTTGAGAACACAAAAAACAAGCATAAAGAGTCCCAAAATTCGCAAGTTATGCACATCATTGATATAATGAAACTTGAAGCGACAAAGGACCATAGACTTACATAGGTTGATTTGAACAAAAATATAAAGGACTTCATCAAATCAAAATAAAGTCAAAAATACTTTCAAGATTTCCAAAGAGGAACTCAAAAACCATGAAAAACAAAATAGGTCAACCAAAAAAGAAAAGCAAAGAAAAGCAATCTGAAAATTGGATTATAAAAAAAACCACAGCCAATTTCTTGCTCCGCAAAGTCAGAACAACCAAGAACTTCCACAATAAGCCTTGAACCCAAAGCCCAAAATGAAATCTTACTCAAAAATCAAACCCTCGGTTAACTAAGTTTTTCAACAAGAAGATTAGAAATTGAAAACTTGCAAGAAAGCAGAGCTTCACTGACAATGAATGACTAGAAAATAGAAAAAAACATGAGGAAAAAATATTAACTGGGTCAAGTATTTTGAAAAATTAATTCAAATAAGGTATAAATGGTTGTGTAAAGACATAGAAATGTGTATACGCGACTAAAACACAAGAAACTCGCGTATACGCGAGTCTATTTGAAGAAACTAGCGTGCATACGCTACTATATCCTCTAAGAAGTGTGTATATAAAGCTCAATCAAGAAAAACAAAAAATACATGTATGATCCAAAAGATCAGACTTGATTCCCAGGAAGCAAACAGGTTACAAACACTGTAAAAGCAAGAAATCAATTAAGCAGACCATGATCAAGAAGAAACAACTCAATCTAGGAAAAACAAGAATGTTATCCCCAACAGAGTCGCCAATTATGTTACGGGTAGAATCACCCTAGGGTCTTGGGTTGAAAGCCCCAACAGAGCAAAGGGCATACAACATAAAGAGACAAGCAAACAAGTAGTCCTAATACTTAAACTACTGAAGTAGGAAGAAGAAGTATTACCTAGAGGTCCTACATTTGAGGTCGTTCTCATAGGGTCAAAACCCTTTTCTTCTTCCAATGCCTTAAAATCCGCAATTCATTCAAGAAAATCATATACAATAGCGATAATAGAAAGCATGTTCATGATATAAGTGTTAGATCATATAAGCATGTAAGAAAATAAGCATTAACATAAGATTTTATAAGAAAACCATAACATAAATCAATGCATAAAGACCATAGTCATTAGGAAAAAGACAACACTTCTTTATTAATGTAAGCTAAAGAAAATATGGAAGAACTACAATCTGAGTCGTCTGCCGGCTCCAAGCAAAACCGTCCTCTAGAGCCATCCTTCCTAGGCCTCAACAATCCTCCTCCATACACAAGGATTTCATGAAGGAATGATGGACATCTCAAGAAGCAAACAAAGGTTTCCTATGACTTGGGAGTGTAGAAGGCACAAGGATATCTTCAGACTTGATCAGGGATGTAATCAACTATAATATCAATATCTAATATTTTATCCTCCCATAGGCCTCCCCATGGAGGTTTATTTATACTTCTCCAAATTAGTTTTTTCTCAGTTGGGAAACAGTTGGGCCACAGGCTATAGTAGGTGAGTATCAGGTCAAACTCGTAAAATTTACATGAATTAACGGAGATTATATACCTTTTAATGTTTTAACACATAATATATGTGGGTTGGGTATAGATTGACTCATGTGTACACATTCTTTATAGAAGGAAAAAGCACATATGGGATTTAAAACATTGTTTTTTAGAATTTAGACCAAGTCTGGTAGGGAAGGGTTGCCCTAGGCCATATCACAGAGAATAAAATCTATCAAGGGTGGTAAATGGTGCTATAACAAGCCATAAAATGCATCAAATTTCTTCCTTATTCCTTTTTTCTTTCTACTTTTGTTTATGCTATGTTGTGATGCTAACGATGATGCACATGTTGTGGATTTTTTGTCTTGATTATGAAAATCCTTGGATAAAAAATCTGAAATATCTAGAGTCTGCCCAATTTTATTATGAATATATTATGTCAAATGTGACGCATACTGTATTATACCTAGGGGGATAATATACGGTATAGAGGGAGGTGCCCAAGGGAATAATGTATTTAATAATGTAAACATGATAAATAATGAGCCATAATTAATAAATAAATTGGTTAACCCACATTATGCAAGGGACCACAAGTAGTTAGAAAATATTGTGATAAGCCCATGGTATTAGATATATGATATTTAGAGACCCATGGTAATTACCCATGATATTGTATGTATTAAGTCTATGTAGATTCTAGAGAGTCCCCATTGACATATGTCAAGTATTGGTTTTGGATTGACAAACATATGGCTTGTGGGGTATTCTTCTCCCTTAAGGAGTGACTGTATGGTGTTACCCTACCTCAAGGGTTTTTCCATTAGTAAAATATTTCAGTTCTATCATCTCTTGTCTAATTTATTGGGTATATTTTCCATTTTTATATATTTTCAGATCATATCCATTACAAGTGGTATAAGATCTCTTTCTTGAACAAAGTGGGAAGATTTTTATTTTCATTTTTTGTAGGAATTTTTTGGGCAGCAAGTTTGCAGATCAGATATGAAAATTTTTGCGAACAATTTAAAAAAAAAAATTGTAGATCTGAATTATTTACAAAACAATACCCAAATTTAAAAAAAAAAAAAACAAATCAGTCGAAATGGAGTCCGGATGAGGGAGATATCACTGATTTAAAATCAGCTGTTTTGCAGAAAACATTTCTGATGCCAATTCATGGACGACGACTATCTAGTGATTTTTTACATTTTTTGTTCAGAATTTCAGAAAAATAATTATAGATGTAAAATCATTGTGAAAATTTACCGAATTTAAAAAAAAAATTGGTCAAATCGGAGTTAGGATGAGGGAGATGTCGCCGATTTAACATCAACCCTTTTTTCATAAATTTTTGTGATAGTCAAAAGTTGCAGCGCAAATTTGATTTCACAGAGTGCCCAGCTCATGATTCTGGTATCAAGGGAAGATGCAGAATGGTCATTCCATTTATGAAAATATGGTATAATAAGGATTATGCGCCATAGTGACTGAGTTGTGGCCATTTTAAAATTTTCGCGCACAATAGGTAATTTTTTTCAAAACCCTCATTCTACTTCATGGGTTCTACTGTCCTTATAAGAAAAGATGATGGTCCTACTATTGAAGAATACCTAAAGTATAACAAGTCACTATACCCAAAAGCTTGGCGATCTAGACCATGGCATTATTTCAGAGATGAAGTTTCCATATGGGTGTACTCACTTAACTATTATCAAATGCAAACACTTTTTTGATGAAGAATTTGAAAAAGTCCTTTTAGAAAAATGGTCTCATGCTAGAAAACAAGATAATGAGAAACATAAGGGGTTATTTTTTGCTAGTATCTCCTTATTATAGGTTCATGGATATATTCAGAAAGAGAAGATCATTGTGTCTATCAATCCTAGTTTCAAGCATAAGTTTATCAATATTAATTTGGAAAAAAAATTCGAAGTACCAACAAAACATATTAAGAACACGTAGTTTGACGAAGTTGATGTTAAAATTTATAAATATTAGAATATTTCTATGGATAAGTATGTGTTGCATTCTAATTTTTATGTTGTAGATATGGATAATCTTGATGTTGTTTTGAGATACCCTTGGATGGAATCCATTGATATTGTCAATATTAATGTACAAAACAAATTCCTGAAGCTATGATATAAAAATAAGAAAATTACATTACAAAATAATTCCATCAGTAAACGTGTAGATTCTGAGGAGGCCCAAGCATAAAACTCTACAGGTACTGACACCTCATATGAGGATTCCGTAGTGGAAGTAACAATGGAAGAAAATAATCCAAATCAAGTACCACAAAAGGAACCTGATACCACTCATGCCCCATTAAGTTAGGAATTGAAGACACCAACATCAACAATCAAGGTTTCAACATATCACCATCCGCACCACCTAGAAAAACAACAACCCAGAAGATGGCACAATATTAGTGTAATGGTTCTTAATTCAAAAACTTAGAAAATTACTCCAAACATTGCATATAATGAAATTTAAGAACATAACTTATCAATTCACTGTAAATACCTATTTTCTTCTAAGTTTGATGTTGATCCCAAATTCTGGGTTGTCCTCACTCCAATTTCACTCTGGTTACAAAATGACTGAAACCTCTTAGCCAAACTGGACACAATCTTTGTACCCGGCTCCAAAATACTTCCAATTTGAAGTAATTTGGCCCCTGTTCTTGAAAGCTTCAAGAATAATTGCTTAATTCTCCAGTTCTAAATTCCACTCGTCCATATTTGAATTTCAATCTTTAGTTCAAACTTTCAGTCTTCAATTTTCCCTCCTCCCCCTCTAGTTCTCCCAATACTTGTATAAATAGTAAGTATTTTTCCAGGCAATCACCACCTTCTTCCACCATTCTTAACAAATCATATTTGGGAGTCATCATGTTACACGTTGGAATGTGAGATATGAAAATGATATAACATTAGATATAGATGTGTTTGATTTTTAGCTTTAATTTTAATTATAGGGATATTTATATTAATAGGTTTTGTAATGTCTATTATTTAAATTAACTTTATAATCTTTAAAATATAATATTTGACTAAAATAACATTTATATATATTATTTATAATTTATAACTTTAATACTATGGTGGAGAATATTAATTTTATTCATTAATCTTATACTTTATGAAATATTTATTATGCATATTCTAAGTGTCAAATTTTATGTATTATCTCATTTCTTAATTATTTTAGGTACTTAAACCTTTTATCCTTCATTTAAACATCATTCGTAATTATTTAATAAGTATATTAGTGTAAGACATTTGATGTATGCATATGTAGCTATCATATGCATATATCGTATGTTTACTAATACCTTTTTGCTTAAAATCCAAATGGGTCATTACAATTAGCAAATAGAACAAGGGAAACTAGAAGACACATAAAGAGGCAACGCAAACTACCTGCAACACATCTCCACATGGGCACTAGAAGAACTAGTTCCCATCTCAAACGAGTGAGGCAATGGCTAGATTGAGTGTCCACCTTTCTCTTGGATGGCTAGATGCACGTGCATGGTACTAATGGACTACTCTTTTGAGTAGATCTTATTATTTTTGTTCTTTTCATGTTTTGGGGACGAAACATGTTTACGTGGGGTGCAATGTAGTATACTTAAGGGAGATAATACGAGGTACAGAGGGAGGTACCCAAGGGAATAATGTAATGAATAATGTAAGGATGATAAATAAATAATGGGTCATAATTAATAAATAAAGCAGTTAACCTGCATTATGCAAGGGACCACAAGTAATTAGGATATAATGTGATAAGCCCATGGTATTAGATGTATGGTATTTAGAGACCCATGGTATTGTATGTATGAAGCCTATATAGAGGCTAGAGACTCCCCATTAAGATATGTCAAGTATTAGTTTTGGATTGACAAGCATACGGCTTGTGGAGTATTCTCTTTCCTTAATGAGTGATTGTATGGTGTTACCTACCTCGAGGGCTTTTCCATTAATAAAATAATTCAGTTTTATCATCTCTTGTGTCATTTCTTGGGCATATTTTCCATTGTTATCTATTTTCAAGTCAGATGCATTACACATAAGTCCCACAAGTACTGTGATTGACCTCAATAGCCTCATCTTTCTCATTCTCTTTTCTAATTATGCCACTTCCAGTCAACTCATCACAATAATATGGGAAGTGCTTCAGTGAACTAGGAGGATTGTGATATGTCAGAAGTTCTTTACGCTTGTCCCCTCGATCCTCTGGTGTAAGCTATAGTTCTTGGACCTACAATTTTTCCATCATTTGCAGCTTACTCTGAAGAATGATTTGTTCAATCCTCATGGCAGTCATTTCTTCAGCGTGCTTTGATTCCATAATTTTCCTTTGTTATATGTGATTAACCTCCATGGTCTCTATAATTTTCTATAACATGTTCTCCATGGCACTCATTGTCTTAGCATTATCTAATTCGTGGTCTTTATTACTTTGTTATGATTTCCTTGAACGGAACTCATATCTTTTTCATGAGTTGCTTCAATGGTTTCTAGTTCCTTAACATGATTTTCTTCTATAACTAATAATCTGTTTTGAAGACCTACTCTCATGTCTTCCATAGAGCACCTTTTTTTCTTATGATTTTATTTTATGGTGCTCATATCCTCAACATGCCTTTCTTCTATAGCTAACAACTTTGTGTGTAGGGATCTCATTTCCTTAGAGTGATTGTCTTGATTGATTTCCATGGTTTTCATCAATTGTGTTTGACTAAATCGCACGTCTCTAAGTATTTGAGTTAATTCTTTGATAAGATGCTTATCATTTTCCTTTTCATCATTTGTCCCTACCTTTCTTCTATTGACGATTCTTCTTGCAATGACACAAGTGGATTCATCATGAAAATTCTCAGAGGGTCTACACTGTGGAAAATATTGATGTGGTGCATTCTCTTGAAACATTTCTATAATAATTGGGTCCTTTACAGGTTCACTTTTACCTTTCTTTACATTTTAATTAACATGAGGTGAACCCCTTTGATTTCCATATCTATTTTTAAAAGCATTGTCGGTGGCATGTAGAGAATCAAAATAATTGTCAAGAAAATCATAAAACCAATTCTTAGCATCACCTTCCAAAGAAAGGACAAAAAGACACATCTTGATGTCTTCATGCTTATAAAGTGCAGAGCCACAAAACCTTATAATACAATGAGTAAAATTTATGAGATGATCTCTAGTAGAAATTACATTATTACCCTTAGAAAAAAGAAAAATTATCAATGGATGAATCTGGAATATCATTACAATAGCATTGAATGTTAGTAAAACAATAGGGGGAAACAAGTCATTTATGATGATTGTTGATAATGCAAGAAGAAAATCATGATTTAGTTTTCCCTTGAATTAAATTAGGAGAAAAATTGTAATTCCACATTACAAGGAAACTTGTATGAGTTAGCTAAGTTAATTTGATCTAGTTGGTGCAGTTAATTCGAGTTGAGGGTCTGACATGAGTCATGTAGCGTGGCTCCTACTTTATAGGAGCCTTTGGTTGAGTTTATTTTGAGTTGTAATTAATTAATTCAGTTTAACTGAGTTAAAGTCAGTTAAACTAGTTCCAATTGTCAGAGGAACTAGTATGAGGTCTAGCAGTGGGGTACAACTTCAATTTTCAACCAGTTAACTGATAATTCAACCATAAATAACTCATGCATGTGTGATCTACGAGTTACCTAGTTGAGATTGGAGTTCAAGGGAAGTGTACTATCAATTATATAATCATCCAAATTGTGTAGGTGGTGAATGCAGTCAGAGAAAGGCCTATGATGGATTGCACAATTCCAATTGAGGAATTTCTCTAATTAATAGGGGCTAATTCACAAGGAAACAATGCAAGAAAGTAGGGACTTGGAAAAGCTGAAAATTCATTAAGTATTGGCCAAGGCTTGTCTAGGAAGTTGTGAGAGAGATAGAGATAGTGCAGAGGTTTCTCAGGATTAAGCAAAGCATTGTAATCTTCTTATATTTTTTGACTAATGCAATATACATATAGAAAGGGTTTTTAGCTATGGATTTATGATCCGGTGGATCACAATAATGATCAAAATTGAAAGAGTAAAACAAAGCTCAAATCCATACAGTTGGATAGATATCAACGATATGAATCCAACGCAACTCGCTTCACTAAAATCCAACATTGGATGCTCCCATAAACGTGTTCTAATTGATTCGTCAAAGAGGCAAATTTTGGAAAAAAAAGATAACTGACTGTACATTTTGGGCCAATGGCAAGCTGCCACATGGCCTCTCCTAATTGGTTTAAAAATTTAGGATTTTCATGGTCCTGTGGTTTCTTAATAAGTGGCACTATCTTATTGGTTCGAATTTGGTTGGCATGGCAAGTTTCTATTGGTTAGCTAGTTTTGTGATGGGGCCAATAAGAGAGTGCCATGTGGACCAACTAGTCACTGCCACATGGCCTCCTCAAGGTGGCCAAAATTTTGGTAAGGTCTAAAAAACATCCCCAAGGATCAAACTTGTGACCTCATTCAAAATTACCAGCAACTACACCTACTTGCCACATCTTGTTGCTTGTTAAATTACATATCTAAATTATACTTAAATTATGGTAGTTGGTGCAATTGGGAAGGGATCAGGCTAAGCCCTTGCACCACAAGACTATGGGTGGGGAGATGAGGGCTAGGGCCTAGCCTAACCCACACCCAACTCTTACAACCATATCACCATAAATCCATATGCCCACAAACGGTGCCAAGTCCTTGAATTGGGAGCGAAACGAAGTCAAGGGCCAACCCCGAATCACGTGACCATTAATATTTCCAAGAATGTGGGATACAAAAGGTGTTAGCCAAAGGGGGCTAGACCCATGTCACATGCAGGTGCAACATAACCAAGGGCACGTGCCAGGTAGGGGCTAGACAATAGCCCCAAAAGTCGACTCTCAACGTGGTCATATGGTTACCATGTGGCTGTATTTTTTGGATAGGGCACTTAATGGTGCCCTTAATGGTCCTATAATTTCTCCCACTGAGCAGGAATAGTGCCATGTTTTGTGCGTCGGTTCTGCATTTGGGGTGATCGAGCTAGGTTGAGGCCGAATTATAGGATAGTTAGTTGCAAAACTTGGGAAAAGAGAGAAAGAGGCATAATTTTTTCAGTTTTTGACCAAATCAGGTGCATAAGGAACCAAAATATGGGTTTTTGACTGTTCTGAAGCCATTGGAGCCATTGTTTCATAATTTTGAACATAGTATCTTTATGTAAACACATGTTTTTGAGAATAATGGAAGAGGCCCAACATTGGAAGCTGGACCAAGAGATGTAGCCCAAGAGAGGGATGAACTCCTTTATCATTTGTAGTCTTATGTATTTCAAATGTGCTTAATTGTCTTTGTTTGGCTATAAAATTTGGTTTAAATTTACTTGTTTATGTGTTTATTAAGTTGATCCTCTACCTAAAAGACATAAAACGTTAACTTGCAAATTGTTTTAAAATATTCAAGTTTCACATACAAATCATTTTGGTATCATAGCACAGGTTATTATGAATATTTGATTTGTTTTCAAGTTGTTTTCCTGATGCTTACAAGGTTGAATCTCAAGAGAGGAGAAGAAGAATTACTGGAGCCAAGATATCATATTGTCTCAAGGAGAAAAAACACTCCTCAAGCGTCAATAGTCATGGCACATGAAGAAAGTCTAGAAGAGATGTTTGAAGATAAGAAGACCTTCTAAAAAAAATTCTTTGAGATGTTAGAGATGGCTAAGGTTTTGTATGAGGAGAGGAATTCTAGACTCTTTGGAGAGAGAAAAATATCACGGGGAAAAAAAGGCAAGCCTCCAAAAGGGAATGGAAGGAATGGTGAAAAACCACCGCCTTCACCTAAACCATCATCCTCATCTTCATCTTCATCCTCACCTTCAACTTCTTCTACCATTTCAAAAACACATCAAAATTCCCCAAGGGGTCATGGTAAAACTCCTTTGCCTGAGCTTCATATTACGTTTGAATTGTCTATGTATAATGGAGAAGTAAATGCAGAAAGATTAGACAATTGGATTCATCAAATTGAATTGTATTGCAGGATACAAAGAATCAAAGATGATGAAACCAAGATTCAGCTTGCTTCTCTTAGATTGGAAAGTGTAGCACTAATTTGGTGGGAAGCCAAAACTCAAGAGGACATGAAGAAACATGGTAAGGTTTTATCCTCTTCGAATGATTTTATTGTTGCAATAAGAAGGCAATTTTATCCATTAGCATATATGCAAAAATATATTATGGATTGGAAGAACTTTAGTTAAGCCAAGGGGCAAAATGTGCAATCTTATACTCAAGAGTTTAGAAAAAGGGCTTTGATTTTGGGTATAGATTTGTCCTCACAAGATATTTTGCTTAAATATATTGGAGGATTGCATATTTATTTGAGACATACCATTATCATGTTTAACCCTATGAAACTAGATGAAGTTTGTGTTCAGGTAATTCATTTAGGGGCAAGAGGGAAAAATGTTTCTAAAGAAACTAGTGAGAGTTCCTTTGAATCTACAGAAAAGGGAAAAGATAAGTTCATATGAAGAGGGAAGAAGAATGATACCATCAATATTGAGAAAGAAAAACTCACATGTAAACATTGTTCCAAAGAGGGCCATGATGAAGATCATTATTAGAAACTTCATCTAGAAATGAGAACCAAAAAGTTTAAGAACAAGGAGAAGGAGAAGACAACTACAACTACACAACATGATTTAGGTTCAGATTCTGGAGATGAAATAAAGATCACAGTTATGCATTTGAAAGGTAAGGACATTGCAAGTACTAGTTCTTCAAACTATTCCAATGAAACTCAATATGAAAAAACAAGAATAGAGCTTTTCCACATTAGAGTTGTTTCAAAACATACCAAGATTGACACACTATTTGATAGTGGCTTACAAGCAAACTGTATCTCAGAATACATTGTCAAGAAGTTGAATCTAGAAACCATTCCTCATCCTAAACCATGTCCTTTAGGTTGGGTATGTGAAAATGAAAAATTGCATGTGACAAGAAGATGTACATTGAAATTTGAAATCACTGCAAACTTTTTAGATGAGGTAGAGCTTGATGTAATTCCAATTGATATATGTGGTATTGTTTTGGGAAGCCTGGATATCTTTATGAACAATGTAAACTTTGAAACGAGAACTAACATTGTTACCCGTTTCGTATAGATAGCGAAAAAGTGACCCGGTTTTGAAAAGGGGCAATGCAGAACACACATATTTTTTTAAAGCATTGTTTTTGGCACTTTAAATTTTTTTATACATTACGTTTTAGAATGTTAGTGATTTTCATGCTGATTTTAAAAAGTGGTGATTCTGCATCCTGCCCTTTTTTTAAAAAGACCTATTTTTTGACTTTAAATTTTCTAATGTATGAAATGTAAATAATTATTTTCTAAATTTAACAATTTTTGACACGTTAAATTTTTTATTGCAATTCTTTGACATAAAAAAAATAAAAATATATTTAAAAACAAAAACAAAAAACTGTCAAACTAAGTTAAAAAAAAAAAAAAAAAAAAAAAAAAAAAAAAAAAAAATCTATTAACAAAACTTTTAAAAAAAAAAAAACAAATTAAACAACTAGATTTAAAAAAAAAATAGAACATTAACAAAAAATTTGAAAACTATAAAGATTAAAAACATTTTTAAAAACCAAAAAAAACAAAAATTATCAAATTAAAAAAAAAAGGGGCAAAGCATTTTAAATTTAAAAAAATCTACCGTATTTTCAAATTTAAAAAATAAAACAAAAACATTTAAAAAAATTATAAAAAAACATTAATTTTTAATTAAAAATTAAATGTTTAAATTTAATTTAATTTTTTTTAGCATATTAAAAAATTTATTTTTTTTAATTTAAAAACAAAGAGAAATTTTAAATAAATATTATTTTTTGAAAAATTAAATGCATTTTTTAAATAAAATATTCATTTTTTTTTTAATTTCAATTTTTATTTTTATTTTAAAATGGGCCAGGCTTATAGTCGTGCTGCCCAAGGCTGCGCCCTCACAGGCAGCTGAGCTGCAGTTGGGTGATTTCAGGAATCACCTAGCCGCCCGTGGGGTCGTGGCCCTAGGCGTCTGAGAGGCGATTGGGCAATTTCGAGAATGGCCCGGCCGCCCGTTGGGGCGCGGCTACTTGTAGCGGCGCCACCCAGGGCCGTGCCCCCAGGGCGGTCGGGCGGTGGTTGGGTGATTCTGGGAATCGCCCGGCTGTCGCCTGACCACCCATGGGGTCGCGGCCCTAGATGGTGCGGTTGCTTGCAGTGGCGCCACCCAGGGTCGCGACCCCACAGGCAGCCAAGGGGCGGTTAGGCGATTCCAAGAATTACCCGGCCATCGCCCGACCACCTGTGGGATCACGGCCCTGGGCGACATGGTTGCTGGCCCATTTCTAAAAAAAATAAAAATTGATATTAAAAAAACGAATATTTTATTAAGAAAAAATA
>APFE030946608.1:0-12990 GCA_000404065.3 Pinus taeda | reverse complement strand
CTTCTTGAAAGTGGCGCTCTGAGCGATGCTGGTCTACCTGTTGCTTCATGCGATTCTGAGCTTGATGAAGATTCTCTCAAAGATGGGCGAGCATAGTTGCACGGTGTTGTAGGAGTTGATCCACTGCTTGGACTTTTGAGCATCCCTTGAGATATGAAGTAGGTGAAGGCGGGAGTTGACCATATACTTCTTCATAGGGGGTTATTTTGGTGGTGGCATGATAGTTGGTGTTATACCACCATTCTGCCAGAGGTAGCCACTGTACCCAAAGGTGTTGTTTTTCTGAAGTAAAACACCTAAGGTAGGTTTCTAGACATTTTTTTACGGCTTTGGTTTGACCATCAGTTTGTGGATGATAGGAAGTACTGAGTTTTAGTTGAGTGCCTTGTATTCTGAAGAGTTCCTGCCAAAAATTGCTAGTGAAGATCTGGTCGTGATCGGACACAATAGAAGTGGGCATGCCATGCAATTTGAAGATCTGATCCATGAAAGATTGAGCAACCAAAGATGGTGTAAACGGGTGGGGAAGAGTGCAGAAATGAGCATACTTCGACAATCGTTCCACAACCACCATGATGACTGACTTGTTCCCTGACTTTGGAAGACCTGTAATGAAATCCATAGAAACCTCCGTCCAAATTGATGCCGGAATGGGCAATGGTGGTAATGTGCCTGGTGGGTTGACGATTTCCCCTTTGTGGCATTGACAGACATCGCATTCGGTTACGAAGGTAAGGATGTCCTTTTTCATGCCTGTCCAGAAAAATGATCTTCCGGTGCGAGCATACGTCTTTTGAAAGCCCAAATGTCCTGCAATGGGAGATGAGTGCAATTCTGCCAAAATGCGACTTTTGAAGGTGGATGTTGGTGATATTACGACTCTATCCTTGTAGCGAAGAATATCATCCTACCACGAATAGCCCTTGGTGGAATTTGGATTTGCCTGCAATTGAGAAATGAGTTGGGAGAGCCCGGGGTGTGAAAACCATTCCCTGCGAGCTTCTTCAATCCATTCTAGAATGGGAAGGGAAATAGCTAGCAGGGTACTTTCCTCCTCAAATTGGCGAGATAGTGCATCTGCTACCCTATTGTCTTTCCCTTTCTTGTAGATGATCTCATAATCATATCCCAGCATTTTGGCTAACCATTTATTTTGTTGTGGGGAGGATAGGCGTTGCTCCAAAAAATATTTAAGACTGTGATGATCTGTGCGGATTTGGAAATATCGCCCCAATAAATAAGGTCGCCAGGTGTCGACTGCATGTAAGATGGCCATCATTTCCTTCTCGTATGTAGATTGGCCCTGATTCTTCCCACTGATTTTCTGGCTTGTGAAGGCCAACGATCTCCCTTCCTGCATTAAAACTGCGCCAATACCTGTCCCTGAAGCATCACATTCAATTACGAAAGATTTGGTGAAGTCAGGTAGTGCTAAAACTGGGGTGGAACACATGGCATTTTTTAGAGCTTTCAAGGCCTGTTGTGCTTCCTCATGCCAGAAGAAAGAATTTTTCTTTAGGAGTTGGGTGAGGGGCTTCGCTATGCGACCATAGTTGTGGACAAATTTACGATAATAGCCTGTGAGACCCAAAAATCCTCGTAAGCTCTTCAAGGTCTTAGGTTGAGGCCATTCCTGCATTTTTTTGGATCTTTTTGGGGTCCACCTTGAGACCCTCACGCCCCACAATGTGGCCCAAATACTCTACCTCTGCCATGCCAAATGAACACTTGGACATCTTCACGAATAATTTCTGCTTGCGGACCAGTTGCAAGAGTAGATATACATGCTGAAGATGTGCTGCCCAAGTGCAACTACAGATGAGGATGTCATCGAAGAAGACAAGGACAAATTTCCTGAGATATTGTCTGAGAATGTGGTTCATAAGGCTCTGAAAAGTAGAGGGGGCATTACAAAGACCAAATGGCATGACCAGGAATTCATAGTGGCCTTCATGAGTTCTGAAAGCAGTCTTGGCTGTGTCGACTTCCTTCATGCGGATCTGGTGGTAACCTGAGCGAAGATCCAACTTTGTGAAAAATTGAGCCCCATTGAGTTCATCCAGCAGATCATCAACCACCGGGATGGAAAATTTATCTTTGACTGTCATCTTATTGAGGGCCCTGATGTCAGGACACATACGCCAATCCCCATCTTTCTTGAGAACCATAACCACTGGGGATGAATAAGGACTGATGTTGGGATGAATGACCCCTGCTTCCAAAAGTTCCTTGATGATTTTTTCTATTTCGTTCTTTTGGGTGAACGAATATCTATATGGGCGCACATTTGGGGGTTGGGCCCCTGGAACCAAGGTGATGTTATGATCATGTTCCCCTCGCGAGGGTGGAAGCCCTTGAGGCTTGTCAAAGACCGGCAGATGATTGTTTAAAATCTTTTGCATCTCAGGATGAAGTGGCAGCTGCTTGATTTCGACAACCTGAATGGCATTAAATTGAGCTACCACTCCATGATTGCCCTTTTTTAACAATTTTTCCATCCTATGCGAGCTTATGATAGAGGGGGCTCCCGCTTGGAGTCCTCGGAGGGTATGTGTGTGGTTGTTCTTCTTAAAACTCATATACAACTCCTGGAAATCCAATGTGATTGGCCCAAGAGTGCGGAGCCAGTCAGCGCCGAGGATAATGTCACAACCACCCATGGTTATGGAAAACATGTGGGTTTTCAACTGATAATCCCCCATTTGAAGTTTGACATTTTCTTTTTCCAGCTTTCTTCTGCCCCCCCCCCCAATTTTTCCTCCATTTTTATGATCATATTGAAGTCTCCACCTATTAACTAAAGTGGATGAGTTCTTGGAGCATTAAGAATCTCCAATGTTTCTAATTTCTTAAGTTTTTGTGTACTTTCCTCTGGGAAGTAAACATTGGTTAAATGTCCATGTATGTTGGTGCCAATCATGTGGAAAATTGCATGTATGAAGTCTTGCGAAGCATAGAAATTTGTTAAGGAAATATGCCGAGTATTCCATGCTATGCCTAACCCTCCCGAGGCACCTATTGCATATACTGTTACTATTTGACATCCTGCCTAAGCTTTGGATAATATGGATTCTAAAGTGATGGTGTTGCATTTTGTTTCTTGCACGAATACAATGTATGGTTGTTCTTTCTAAATCATATTCTTCAACATAATGTACTTCTCGGGACCATTAAGTCCTCCTACATTCCACATGAGATTAGCTTCATGGTTGACTAGTAGGTAAGGATTGATAATATTTGGTCAACTTGGAGCATCTACCCGATTCCACTAGCATTTCCACAATTAAAATGGTACATTGTAGATTTGTCTTTCTGCCTCTTTTCTTCCCCTATTTAATGATATGTTTCCCATCCCATCAACCTCCTTGCTATATTCCCAGAGTATTATGCTAATGCACTCGTGTGAGCACTACTTCCAGATTTTCCAGATGTCTTTCCAGCATTGTGTCGAACTCTTTCCTTTTGCAAGCTTGCTCTAGACTAAAAATGTCTATTTACCTGAGATCAAAGCTTTTTGGTTCTTCTTCCATTAAGCTTTTCTGACTGCCTCCTTCCTGGTGGGTAAGTGGCTGAGAAGGTTCTGCCTGAATATCATCAATGTCCATAATCTTATCGGATCATAGGGCTTTGTACTGAACAAGGTGAGTGTTGAGTTGCAGATCTGAGGCAGGCTTTTTAGAGGAGATGGCATTCAAAGGATGACTGGTTTTAGAGTGGATAGGAGGGGTGGACATATGAGTGGATGGATTTGAGCTTGCCTTTGTTGGCATGGGTGTATCTGATTCAGGCTATTCTAGATTTGTCAGAATATCAAAGTTGTTGCCTGAGGATGGCAAATCAGAAGCTAGAGTAGCGCTTTTAGGTGCTGAGGGAGGTTTTTTGGTATGCCCTTTCTGGCTAGCTACCTTGGTGAATCCTTCAGCATCAGACTTGTTTCCAGTTTCTATGGTTTTGGGCGGCATGTTTAAGGGACAATCACGAAAGAGGTGACCGTGGGTATGGCATCGCCTGCAACAGAAGGGTACATGTTCATAATCAAGGGGTTGAATCCATTCAAAGTCATCATGCAGAAGACTTACTGTTTCCAGTAGCGCATGGCCCAGCTTCATGTAGACACAGATCCGTGCATAAGATGTATATCTTCAAAGCTCTGTTTCCTCCGCAGTATTTATGAACTCGCCTAAGCCATTGGATTTTAGTGAATCCTCGTCCTAGTATTCCAGTGGAAGCGAGTACATATCAATCCATACTGGCACCCAACTAAAGTCTTCTTTTTCAGGGTTGAATCTTTGGACCCAGTCTCATAGATAAAGGCCTGTTGCATTGAAGAAATGGGGTCCTCCATCCAGAACTCGGTTTCTGTCTTCAAGGTAGTTAAAAGTGGCTATAAAGAAGCCCTTAGGGCCCAGTTATAGAGTTACATGACGTTTGGGCTTCCATTTTGAGATTATCCAGCCTTGCAGGGCTTTTTTAGTAAGGCAGAAACCTAAGAATTTGCCAATCAGGGCGTGATCTTTCATATATTGTATTTGCGCATTGATTATGTGACTAGGAAGCTCGATCTTGGGCCTTTCTATGGCAATGGGTTCGCAAGTTGGCGACGCAACTTTCTTTTGTTTGCTAGATGCTGCTTGTTTTTCCGTTGTCTCATGTTCCAGATCTTCTTGTTCATTCTTCTCCTTCTGTTGCATAGGTTGTGCCTCAGGCTTCTCTACATTCTTAGTTCTACTCTCAGTTGGTTTTTCCTTATTGGTATTTTTGGGGGGAGGCATTGATGCCTCCCCCAATGGACTGATCATTGTCCTTTTCGCTCAGAATTACAGTGCCAATCCTGACAAAGTTTTTTTTTGAGCTTGAAAAGCTGCAATCTCAGACTGTGCGCCAGGGGTGGTTTTGACAGGAACCCTAGTTCCTTAGTGTTCCATTACAAAGCTCCATCCCATAGGTTATATTTACCTCATGGATGTTAAAATAATTTATTTCTTCTTTCTTCTTCAATCACTTAATCTATTATTTTAAGATTAAGATTTTCGAAATAATAAAATGTGGGAATGAAACATTAACCAAAAGTTGAAACTAGATATATGGAAAAGAAAATAATTTCTACATTTTATTCTTTATTATGATTGTGAGTCATCCTTACTTGCAGGTAATGGTTTTAAGTAAAGATATTATTGTTTGTTTCAATGTCAAAAAGCAAAGAATACATGTACTTTAAGCGGGGTTACCCAAGTGAACAAAGTTATTTTTTGTTTCAACTCAAGGCAACTGATAGGAAAGTGCCCCACACAACTAATTCATCTCATTAAGGAATAAACATGGTATTTTCATAATTATGTAGTTAAATATATAAGTTGAAAATCTTACTGTTATTCATTTTTGTTTTTGTCTAGCTTCCATTAAACATAAATAAGGATGTAGTGAGAAAACGATAGAGTATTTGGTGCATGATCCATAAATACTGAAGAAGTATATTATTCTACATAATTATAAAATACTACATATAAACACACTTCTCATTGTTACTGCTTAATTAATTAGATTATAATCCAACTATAGTCTTAGTTAGTGCTTCTCTCTATCACCCATCCTAAACCATTCAAGATAATAATGTTCGGCAAAGCATTTAATTTCATCATAATTTTGGAAACATTTATAGGAGCTTGCCAGAATTATGTCTTCATCCTATATGTTATAAAGGCAAGCCCCTAAGTTCTATGTGATTTATTTCGTATATGAAGTGATTACCAATACATTCGAATTAGCAAAATATTTGTTTCTACAAACCTTTGTTTCTAGATGGGAGTGGCATGATAATAGACGATGGGTAATTCTACAATGTATTGTCAATTTCAGTTGAGCTTATCTTGATTGTACATTATCTAACATCCAAAAATTGGTATATTTTTCATATTCATAGAAATAAATAAGATTGATTGATAATTCACTCCTTGAACCATAATTACCAAATTCGAATTTCAGTTTCAATCCCAATTCAATTTGATACAAAATAAATTCTAGTGTGTAAAAGTTCAAGAATATATATCTTCCAAATATTTACAAATAAAATTCATTATTCTTTGTCCTACTTTAATAAGAAATTTATTATTTTTTCCAACAACAAACTCACTTTTATTACTATATTTTAATATGGAATTTAGTATTTTTTTCAACTGCAAAAAAATTGACATGCAATTTTTTTTTAATTTTCTTATAATATAGAAGTTGCTTCTTTTTTATTTTTTTAATATGGAAAAAATTAGTGAGAAAAGATTATGTACTAAATTTGAATTGCTGAATTATTAGGCAAAATGAACCGAATGGAAGAATTACCTAACTTTTTGGGCCAATACAACCAAACTTGGTTGCTATGTCTTGAACTATAGAGAACCAACCAACTAGTGGATGCCCCTAGCTAGCCCTTCCCTCCATATCTATACATAAAATGAGTAGGATTGAGTTGGATGCACCTAGCCAACCTTTTCCTCCATATCTATAACATAAAATGAGTAATATTGAGTTGAATTCACCTAGTCAACTCCTCCCTCTATATATAGCAAAAAATTGAATAGGATTACTTTTTCAATCCTTGAGCCATAAAAAACTAATGAATGGAATACAGAATCATATAAACCCAATGAAATCATATGATAAGAGATAAATCCTTTTCTAGTTACCCTTAAGTCTAGATTGAGGCTCTCGTTCTTATTTTTAATTCTTAATCTACATAGACTAACCAATTTCCATCTCCCTCTCACTATGTCTATCCAAGATAGATGTCCTCTCTTACTCATGGCTACTTCAAAGGCATATAAAAAGTCACAGGTATGTTATGTTTATTATGTAATTTCTAAGTATTCATTAAATATGGCTGAAAGGGAGTTGTATCTTGTGTAAAAAAATCAAATTATGTAAATTCATTGTAGTCGTTGGCTATGAACAAAAATAATATTTATGTTCTTATGTGTATTATGTAGTCATAGTAGTCATAAACTATGACCAAAAAGAATATTTATGTTGTGATGTGTGAAAAATTTGTTTGTAGTATAGCTCTATTTCAAGTGGTGTACACATGGGATGAATGGAAAAATATAGTTGAGAAAGATGAGCACACTAGTTTCTGCATTTTCTTAAATGAAGAACCAAAACATTTTCAAACTAGAATGAAAAGTGGAGTATCATTTGACGTCTATAAAATAAAGAGACATGGGCTACCACATAAAGTGAATTTCAAAATAAATCATCATATTGATCAATGTTGGGAAGTTAAAAGAGAGCTATTTGTATTCATAATAGAAACATATTACAACATGTTACTGACTATTATTTTCCAATACATAAAAATACATATCATTGTGTCTCCTTCCTTGCACATCATCCATGGTTTCTAAGGCATTAATCTCGCACATTGAATACATTTTGAATAAAATTGTGGATACATAGAGTTATTGATAGTAAGCTACATGGTATCTAGTTGTGGAGAGGGAGTTGATAACTATGGGTGCCATAGTGCCCTCATTCTCTCATTTGGTGTGGTATCTCATTTGGATTTTTTGTTGTGTTATGTGTAGATATGTACAGTATTTTTTTAGAGACCTGCATCAAAGACTTAAAAGAAAGGGATCAGTTATTTTGTGCAATTGAAATTGCTCCCTATGTCACTAGGAACATAGATTGATCCCTTTGTTGGATTGATAGGTAGCTTTCCCTAGAAGTATAGTGCCAGAATCATCCACCTCCACTACGAAGGTTGTCATATTTGTGCGAAACATTTTACATGAAGATTGGAATTCCAATTTCCCCATCCCTTAAGCCATTATTGGAATCCTAAGCTGTAATTATGTCCTTAATTATTTTGAAATGATTGCAAAAATATCACGAATATATCTTAAAATTCTCCTACCTAATTTGTTTCTTGGCTCATCGGTAGAAAAGGAAGGGTCTTGGTATCCGACAACCTTCCCTTTTCTAACCACAGATCCTTAAGGTTCTTTTGTATTTTGATGTTACCATCTACAAGTGGCATGTCCTACTAACCCTATCGTGTAATAAGCATCTAGTCTATGTAATAAGTTCCTAGTGGGATTTTCTCTGGAATTCCTTGGCCTTGGAGTTTTTCTCATTAATTACTAGGATGGCCTTAACTCTAAATTCAATAAAACACAAATAAGACCAAGGTCATGGGACACATATTCCAAGTTGAATGTTGGGAAAAACATCCTAGTGGGTGTTCATTTGGTTTATTATGGTTAAGGGAAATTGGGAAAGGCAATATAAAATCTTTTTAAAGGCAAGAGGAGTTAATTGGAATTTTATTTATGAAAATAATGCAAAATGGGATAAAATGAAGGTGAAAGGTCACATGTTGCATGTGAGGAGGAAATTGAAGGAAAATAATACAAATTGAAGAAAATAGGGGCTTCATTAATAAAAAATTCTTTTGAGGATCAGTTCACAGCTTTTGTCAGACTACTTTTGGAGCTCTCTCTCTATTCTCTCTATTCCCTCATACTCTTGCACACTTAGATTATTCTTGGAGTACTCTAGCATTGGAGGAAGGGAGGCAAAGGAAGGAAGAGGGAAAGGAAAGTAAAAATCAAGTAAGGAAGAGTCGGATCAAGCGGATACAGTGGGATTACTTCTAGGTATCAAGTTGAATGTATGACTTCATTGTTATTTTTGGCATGCATGATACATGAATGTGTGTATTTGGTTCCCTTCTTGTCATTGGCATGGTTTTTTCAAGGTGTGATAATGGTTTTTAGCCTTGCCTTTCGATTTCTGAATAACTATGGTGTGACAAGTTTCTTTTACCTGGTTGAGCTAGATTACCATATGGTTTCAAAACTAAGTGGGGTGGTCTTAAGATAATTCCCAAAGGCCTAGGAATCCTTTGGCCGCTAATCGTGGGATACATGATAAAGCTTGACAGTGGAGACGAGAAAACTCCTAATGATGTAGGTGGAGAGATACAGAGGCATCCATGTTTATTTAGAGCCTAGTGGTCCCTTGACTGGTATATGGCGAGATTGTGAGAAATCCTATAGTGTATGTTTCTTTGTTTAGTCCTAGGAATCCCTTAACTAGTAACAGAGGGATACATGGTAAAGCCTAGTGGTATAGATGAGGATTTCAAGCCTAGGAATCCCTTAACTGATAATGTCGGCATACAAGGTAAATCCTGAGTATCCCTAGTTGGTTTTGTTGTGAGTCCCACATTCATGCTTGGAATATGGCACAAGGGTGATTGGATGAAAGAAAGATTTCGTTCAAATCAACCTATGGTTAGGTGGTATGTGGAAGTCCCTCACTTGGATGGTTTTTGCACATGCTAATAAAATCTCTTTTCCGATTGTATTTCATGAGTGGATGTTCTTGCTAGGCTTTGATGGTTGTTCTATCACTGTTATTCTACTAGTTATATGTTGCTTATAAGCATGGTTTTATGGAAGAATTTAGTTATGGCTCTCCTTATGTTTTGTTTAATAAATGAATTTTTAATGAAAATATGATCTAATACATATAATGCAACTATCGTGAGATAGAATCAAACGTTCTTAAAAAATATCATATAAATATGAGGTCCCTATGATTATAAGTGTTTATATGACCTATACATTACATGTTAATGATGTGTTTGACGAAATTCCTATCATGGTTAAGACGAGTAAAATCATACCCTTGTTCAGGTCTTACATTAGATGCCTTTTGTTCTTCTTATTTATCATTTCTAATAATTTTATCAAGTTTTGGGGAGAGACATGAGTCCTAGCCCTAGAAAAGTGGCTCAAATTTCATAGTCGTTAGCATAGAATTGCCCAAAAAAGAGTTCAGTCACATGGAGGCCTTGCTGTGGGAGTTAGTGCAGGTTTCCAACCACATGGAGGGATTGTTATGAGAGTGACTAGAGGTTTAGGTCAGTAAAAAGGCAAGTTAAATCAATGGTTGGGCACCTGGAGTGGGTGGTTATCCCCTAGGGGTCTTGTAGCTGCTTAGGAAGGTCAGTTTAGATTTTTGGTGTGTTGATTCCACTTCCGTAACTATACATGGGGAGTTGAATCATATCATAGTAACTCCTTGTCACATGTTTACCACAGTGGACAAGTTAGCATAGGTAAATGTGGGATGAGGGTGTTATTGACTGGTATGAAATCATGGTTCACACCTTGGACTAGATGAGAGGAATATGGTTTGCATGCATGCATGTGGGTTGAATATGCATTTTTTTGTATGTTTTTTGTTTATGTGGATGTATGCGCGCATTTACATGGTTATAGTTTTTGTTCATGGGGTCATCATATGCGGTTGGTATGATCATCAAGGATAACTAGATGATGATTGAGATGATGTTTATATACTACTATGATTGTGTTTATACATGTATTGTTCTAATCTAGTTGATCTTGCAGACGAGATATCTTCTCTTGAACTAAACGACGTATGTTGATTATGTTTATATTTTGGTTTAGCTGACATGATATACTTGCAAGAAGAAGATCAAAGATGATTAGCAAGTTGATAGACTATAGTTCACAAGATTATTCCAATAGATTAGAAATGGGGGCTTCACTGAAAAAACAATAATACCATATCACGTGCATTCATACTGGGGCATAAAAAATGAGGAAAAAATGAAATAGGATACTGAGCATATAATAGGGGATAAAAGGTTTTTATATGTTGTATAGAAATATGTGTATTATAAGGTATTTTTTATGCAATACATTGGCCACATAGAGGAAAAAACAAGTGGGATGGAGAAATAGAGGTTGAGGAGTATTGTGAGAGTATAGAAAGTGGGAGGGAGAAAGAAAAAACTATGGTAATATTAGGTCCATAGTAGCCTAATATTCAGACATATGGCCCTAGTATTGGCATACAATTTGTGGTAATGTTAAAAGTGACATTCTTCGTTATCTTTCAATTTCAACAATTTTCTTAAATATTTAACATTACCATGAAATGACACAAGATTTTTGAGAGTGGTTCCGACCTCATTAGATTTCATATGGAGAAAGTATATTTTTATATCTCACTCAAAATCCAGTAGACTTATTAGTTTTTCAAGATTGAAGATTCGGGGGATTGCAATGTTTTTATTGGATTTTGTCATGTACTAGGATATGAAACTCATGTTTAATCAAGAGAACCAAACCATGTATGTACCTTGATGTTAATGACTTTGGTTTTTAGACTCCTCTATCTTTCCACTACTAAAAATGTACATATCACTGAAACAAAATCTTGACTTGACGTGCTACCTTTTTTCTATCTTATGTTAATCCTTAGAGGGTGATATTAATGACAAACATCCCAATATAGGCAATGATTTTGATGATATGTAGGTATTTAGTGTAGCATTATTTTTGTTGATGCTAGAGGCCATCCATACCACATTTTTTGATGTATTTTTAGTTAAGAGATGGATTGCACTCAATTTTATTTTTGTTATGTGCACCATTACATGTTATATAAATGCGAACTTGCAATTTATAGACCTATGGTTGATGAAGATTATAACTACTATATGAATGATGTTATAAGGTTCAATCCATGTTTTTGTATTTTTTATCGTAAATTCATCATTCTAAAACCTTTTGTTGACATATATGCATCAAAAAATATAAAAATATATGTTATATAAAATTCATTCCCAAAATCGGTCCCAACATGGGATATTTGGGAAATATCACTCCTCACTCCGGCTTCTACTACCACTTCCCACTTCTGCTCCCACTCCTAAGAATCCTTGCTCCAGAAAAAACATGTGTCACATTAATAATACATATATTATCTACGTGTAATGTGCGTGTTAATATTTTTTACCTATTTCTATGATAGCGATTATACCAATGATGGGGTAGTAGAGAAGACAACATATATGGCACCTTCACCTTTTATTTACATTAGTGATGAACATGTTGAATAAAAGTGGAGGAGATAGTGATACTGACTATTTCTTGGTATAGGGAACATGCATTCCACTTGAGATAGCGAGATAGACTATTTTTTGAAAAAGGGTGCATGCATTCTGAGGGAACGTATCTCACGCATTCAATTAATTCGAGTTTAGATGTTGTTTCAAATTTAGAAATTTCATTTTTTGATAGATCTTTTCTATTATTAGACTCTTTTCTTTTGTTATTGTTAGCATGCATTATATATTATTATTAAAGGTTGTAAATACTTAGTAAATTAGAATACTTATGCATGATAAATTCCCATCATAGGTAGAGGACACCGATCTCAAGGAAGGGATGCATGCATGCATGCTCTAGTTCCCCTTTTCATGGAGACACACTTAGTTGGCACTCTTACCATGCAACTATGGTGCACTAGGTGATGAATTTAGGGCTATTATTTTAAAAAGTCCAACCATATAGGATTTTTCATGTGTCCATATTCATTGTGTTTTCGCTCCTCTTCATATTCTATAAGAAAAATGTGTGTCATTGTGTTGGCTATTGAGATTTTGATTTGAACTTTCGTAGTGTATCTTTTTTAGTATTCACTGGAAGATAGATGCAATTGAGAGTTAAAATATATGTATTTTACATTAAAATTTTCCATAGTATGTATTTGTAAATCAACTAACTTATATCTGCCTCTTTTTTATTAAGTTTTGAGTTACCTAGTATTTAGGTTAATCTTTTTATGTGCATAATCGACTTACCTTTGTTAATGAAAATAAAGGGATATAAATAAAAATGGGTATTAAATTGTTAATGAAAAAATGGATACCTACAATATGTAGAGAAATTAGGGGATTTTTAAATTGGGAAGGTGTATTGGGTTCCTATTGGTTGGGTATTAAATAAAGTTTTTTTTAGAGATATTTTCTAATGTATAGTCACATTAAGGGTATTGTTTATTATGCCGTGAATGAACATGCTATGTTAGAGGTTCATTGAGTGAATCACCCATGAGATGAGATCAGAAGCATGGCGATGAGTACTCCCCTCAGATATTAGAGACTTTCATAAATTTGAA
>APFE030946604.1:16602-90980 GCA_000404065.3 Pinus taeda | reverse complement strand
AGACTCATAGCATATCCTGAAGTAGATACTCCAGTTTCTTTGTCTCCATCGAAGTCTGAATCAGAGTATCCAATCAAGCTGAAGTCGTCTACCTGTGTATACTTGATTCCAAGGTCTTGAGTTCCCTTCAAGTACCTTAGAACTCTTTTTGCAGCAGACCAATGTCCTCACAAGGCTTTTGCATAAACCTGGAGAGGATTCCAACAGCAAATGAAATGTCTGATCTAGTAGTAGTGAGATAGATGAGACTTCCTATAAGCTATTTGTACTTTGTTGCATCCTCAAATTCCTTTCCTTCAATAGATGTGAGCTTTAAGTTTTGTTCCATTGAAGTAGTGAGAGGATTGCATTCTGTCATGCCAAACCTGTTTAACAAATCTCCAATGTATTTCTTTTGAGAAAGAAATATGGACTTTGGATGTTGGGTTACTTCAATGCCAAGATAGTAATGAACATAGCCCAAATCAGTCATTTCAAAACTTTTCCCCAATTCTTTCTTTATGGATGCAATATAGCTTTCATTGTTCCCTGTCATTAAAAGATTATCTACATATACCACAAGATATACAACTGTTTTGCCAACTTTCTTGACAAATAAAGTTGCATCATCAAGATCAGAATGATTGAAGTTGAGTTTCAGAAGATGCTTAGTTAGTTTTTCATACCAGGCTCGTGGTGCTTGTTTGAGGCCATACAAGGACTTCACAAGTTTCATACTTTATGTTCATGTCCTTTCACAGCAAATCCTTCAGGCTGGGACATAAAAACATTTTCTTTTAGATCTCCATTCAAGAAGGCAGTTTTTACATCCATTTGATGGACTTTCCAACCGTTCTGAGCTACTAGTGCAAAGAGTGTCTGGATGGTGGCCCATTTTGCTGTGGGGGCAAAAGTTTCCTAATAATTGACCCCTTCCTTCTGTGAAAAACCTTTTGCCACAAGCCTAGCTTTGGGCTTGTCAAGTGAGCCATTACCTTTGTACTTGTTCTTGTAGACCCACTTGCAGCCAATTGGTTTGGTTCCAAATGGAGGATCAACCAGCTTCCAAGTGTCATTCTTTATGAGGGCATCATACTCCTTTTGCATCGCTTCTTTCCATTCATCATGGGAAGCAACTTCTTTAAAGGAAGTTGGTTCAAAATCTGTAGACAAGTTCAATTCACAATCATAAGAAACATCCATATCAACAGGTGGATTAGAGTCATCTACATCACCTCAATTTTGTCGGTTTGAGATTCTGGTTCCTGTTTTTCCAATTTCATCAGGATGAACACTTTCAAGTGCCTTTGTCAGCCACTTTGGGTGACCTTTCTGAGATGGTCTAGGCTACTCGGTTGATTGAGTTAGGAGTGAATAAAGATTGAGTCTCCCAATTCTATCAATTACATCACTTAAAGCATCATCTGTTGTTGGATTTTCAGTTGGGGGAGAGTATTCTTTAGAAGAAGATTCCACATGTTGATCTAGAATAGGAATCCCCCCTTCAAGATGTGGAATCTGATTATCAAATTCTTGAAATGATTTCGTTTTTGCGAATCTATACAAGCGATCAAGTTGCCCCTCTACAACATTGTCAGATTTGGATGACTCAAGAAAAATTACATCTCTAGATACAACAAACATTTTATTTACTTCATCATAGAGGCGGTATGCATTGGAGGTGTTTGAATACCCCAGGAAGATACACTTACGACTTCTAGCACCAAGTTGTTTCTATGTACCTTTCGTATCAAAGCATAACAGGTGGAACCAAAGATCCTGAGATGTTTTACCGAAGGAACATGTCCATACCACAATTCATAAGGAGTCTTATTTCTTATAGCATTAGATGGACATCTATTCTTTATATATGAAGCACATAGAACAGCATCAGCCCAAAACATTATCTTTACATTTTTGAGGAAAAGCATGGATCGTATCGTATTCAAGATTGTTCTATTCATTCTTTCAGCTACACCATTCTGTTGGGGATTATAAGGCATAGTTGTTTGATGTTTGATCCCATGTTGGCGAAGATAGTTTTCAAATTCATTTGATGTATATTCTTTTCTATTATCAATGCGAATAGAACCAATATGAGGTTGTGCATCATTTTCAATCCATTTATGAAAATTCTTGAATGTTTGGAAAGCATCATATTTGTTCTTCAATAGATAAACCCAGCACATTTTGTTGTAGTCATCAATAAATGTCATGATATATTTATTTCCATTTGCAGAAGAAACAAGTATTGGACCACATAAATATGAATTAATAAGTTCAAGCTTCCTATGTGCTCTTGAATGTGAATCATGAAAAGATTGTTTGCTATGCTTTCCTAGAATGCAAGCATCACATTGCTTAAGTTTTCTAGGAATTGTAGGCAAACCAGCAACACCATTTTTCTTCAATAAACGGAGACTGTCATAGTTCAAATGTCCAAATTTAGCATGCCATAATAAACTTGATGGAAGTGTACCTTCTTCATGATGATAATTGTATGAGAAATGTTGTGCATGAGCAGATGTTCCTTGCAGTTTGAGAAAACTTTCTTCTTCTATTACCCTCATGACAAGTGAGTGATGAGATGCTTTTCTTACCTCAAGCTTGCCATCAAACATATGAATGGAGTTACCTTGCTGGCGGATGTGGACCAAGGACAACAAGTTTCTCTTGAGCTGTGGGAGATATAGAACATAATCCAGAAGAAAGTCTAGAAAACAAGGCAGTTTAAGCCTGATTGTGCCAAGCCCTGATGGCTTGATTTTTGACTGATCTGCATAGTATACTGCTCCATCAACATTGTCAGTGAAATCTTCAAAAAAATCTTTTCTATGAGTCATGTGACAGGTTGCTCCTGAATCAAGCAACCAACCATTTTTCGAAGAAACAAGTGAAGCATTAAACAAATCTTCATTTACTCCAATGTTACATTGTGCCTCAATATAGTGAGCGGATTCAGGTGCTTTATCTTTGTCTGTATCATTAGTTTTACCTTTCTGTTGGTTTCTTTTCTGCTCAATTTTGTTCCATGGTAGCTTGCATGTAGATGCATCATGTGATCCATTTCTTTTGCAGCGAATACAGTGTAAATCTACCTTTTCTCCTTGAGAATGTTTGCCCCCCCGCCTCTGAAATATCTTCCTCTTCCTCTTCGTCCACCTCTTCCTCTTGTAGAATCTTGAGCAGGATGTTTTTCTTTATGAGCAAGGCACACAATCTCTTCAGAAGACTCAGGGGTTGTCTTCTTTCCAAAAGTTTTTTCTCTTTCAGCAAACTTTTTCACAAGAGAGTCAGAGATCATATCTTTGAGATTTCCATTTGCTTGCAAAGACTCAAGATAATTGGAGTAAGTAGGATAAAGTGCCTTGAGAAAAGCAATAAGAGGGATATCCAGCGCAACCTTAGTGGATTTGATATCATGCATTATAGACTTTACTTCAGATGCAAAAGCAAGAGGATCATTATTTTGCAGTTCAAGAGTGAAGAGTTTAATCATGAGTTGGACGACTTCAAGCGTAGAATGTGACTCATACAATTCTTTCAGCTTTTGTAAAGCTTCGAAGGCAGTTGAATATGATGAAATATGGCGACTCACCTCTTCATTTACAGATGTTGCAATTAATGCATAAGCTTTGCTGTTCTTGTTTTCCCAAATGACGAGCTCTTTGTCTGAGGTAGGCTATACTGGGTCATTGTCTCCTTCTCCGACACACACTCTCTTCCACAACTCATTGAAGATGAGGGTGTGTTTTATCATCCGATACCATTCAGGATAGTTCTCCTTGCCAGTGAGAACTATTCCCACCATAGATATGATTGAATGCATTGTAAAATCCGAGAGCTGTAAAAATACTTTTGCTGGCAAAAATGTGCTTTTGTGGAGAAAAAAACTTCTGCTGCTAAAAGAAAATTGATTCTGATATCAAGTCACTTTGAAAACAGCTTTATGAAAACAACACTATGGTAGCCCAACAGCGTGGTATATATATCCTAGCAGCCACACCAAACATTATATACAAAGTGTATTAAAACCATCCAAACGCTATTCATATACTATTGATTATTGGAAGGTATGAATAGAATTCCGCTGCCCTAAAGATCTTCACCAAACATTAGCGAATAAATGTTATCGAAATTTCAATACTATCCACAAGCATATACTGTCTATTTTAAATTTCAATACTTGTTAACAGTACTCGTCTCGGTTCTGCAGGCCATTTTCACTATCAAAGCTTACTGTTAAAACACATATCGCTGTATTACACTACATCAACCATTACTGCCCTAATCGCTTACAAATGTTGGGAACCTTTCGCTGGAAAGACGTTTTTTCTTTGTCGATGAGCCATTTTAGCTGCTCAAAATCATCCACGTCGCAAGGGAACGTGAGCGGCCCTCCTTGGCCGTAACTTTCCGTTTCAGCGAGAAGTGCTTGCGCTCTGCCTTTCCTCCGAATTTAAAATGTCGTGGCTCCCTGAAGTAATCGGTTCCGAGGTTGTAGCCGAAGTCTGTTCTACTCTTGCAGATTTTAAAACTTGATATCCTGGGTGTGTGGTAGTTCTCCAAAAGGGACAAGTGGAATGCCAAAGAAACCAGAAGTGGATACAGTCCACATGAAAACTCTGTCAATGTAAGGCAGTATTCACCATGGCAAGGATGAACCCACGACCATGTACAACGTATGCAAACAATGTTAGTCCTCACACAATGCACAGTAGCAACCAATTGACCAACGTATTCAACGCAGATTCCTTCAGCATCCATGTTCTTCCATCAAATGAGTAACAGGGTTCAACATACACCACTCATGGCATTCATGGCCCTTCAAACGCACAACACACTAGCATCGTTCCAACGCACCATAGACATCGACCAACGCAGTAATCCAAGGAAACATCGATTGCTAAGGAATCAAAGTAATGCAGAGATCATTGAACGCAGAATATACCATGTCAGTCATGACAACGCTATTCACAAAAAGATTTAACGTACAACGCTTCTGTTTGGACAGAATGGACAGATGCGTTATGAGACAACGCTAGAAAGGAATATGGCAGAGTTAGGTTATTTCAGGACTGAGGGGAATAAGGCAGAGGCAGAGCAGCGTTGGAATAAGGCAGAGGCAGAGGCAGAGGCCAGGACAGAGGAGTTACAGGAGCATAATAGCTAAAACAAGGAGTTGGCTCTGATACCATGTTAGGCCAGGTAGTAACTCCAATAGGCAGTAAAACTGATTCGTGTGTTATTCCATTAGGTAGGTCTTTATTATATACAATAGGGAGTGATTGTTTAGTTCATCTCCCGATGACTGTTCACATTCCTAATTTACTTATTTACATAAATTCACCCAATCATGAAGATTAGGTGTCAACACCTCCTCTTATACTTTTCTCGTTGACAAATCAACGACCAAGATTAAGTCCCTAATCAATGGCTATGATTAGATCTGGCTTGATCCATGACTTTTGGACCATTCTAACACAGTTTTATATTAATTCACATTAATATTTTAATTTCCCTAAGTTTAGACTTAGGGACTCCATTAAAAATATTAATTATTTTAGTATCTCCCAAACTGTTTAGAATCTGCCCAAACCCTTTCTGGGTATTGGAGATGTCATGTGCCTTAGCCTTTCCACCAAATTTCGTGGCTAGAGCACATCTGATGCTACCCCAAATCAACAAACAAGTGAAGGTGAGTGCTGCCCAAAACCGTCTTCAAATGCACATCGAATTAACCTAGATATGCTTCCAACAATCTCGGCCTCCTGCCTATGGAACTTGGCTTGCTAAAGGAGGGTTTGATTCCCAAAAGACATGCCAAAACATCATCCATATTTTCCTTAATTCCTGCAGCTAGTTGCGAACCTATGGGAGACAAAGTACCCAAAGAACTTCGGTACATGCATCATCATCCTAGCCCCTATAGATGGTTTATAGCCAGTATCGATCCACTTGGAGACCCATGAGGATGTCCTTATGCCCCCATACCCACTTGGGAGCACCTCGGTGACTTGCTTGGAAAACAAGGGGCCAACCCTTTGTCTACTATGTTTGGAAGTCCGTTCTCTCACCATGGCATACTTTGGATTTCATTAGGCTTTCGCAATGGCCCAACAACTCATTATGTTGATCATTTTTCCCTCTTGAGAGACTTACTTTTATCGTATTGAGCTATCTTGGTGGGCTTGTCACCATGTCATGTCATTATTATGTATTATTTTATTATTTGGGGCTAAATTAGGCTAATTAGGCAAATCGAATCCCCTTTAGAGTTGTATAAATATGAGAGGCTCATTCATTCCTCTCATCATCACTTGGATTAGATTAGTATCTCTTGAGAGATTTTCATACTCTCTGCTGGGATAAATTTTGGAGCTTTCTTGATGCACTATAATATTTGGATTTTCGCTATTGTCTTTGGAACTTCTTTCTAATGCGAAATTGATGAATGGGTATACTCTCTCTCATGTAAGTTGAAATTTTGATACTGTTCTTGTTATCTTACTTGTCAAATGCATGTTTTTTGTTATCATTGTTCTTGTATAGGTTAATGTAATGTGAAATTCTTTTGGGACCTTGAACAAGCAATTAAATGCATGCGTTGATCCTTGAGGGATTGGGCAAATGTTCCTAGAGGCACCTCTTAGGTTGAAGACCTCGAAACTTTGTCTCTTTCACAAATTTGAAGTATAAATCCCTATTGACCTAGTTGTTGCCCTTGGAGAGGCTAGCAAAGATTAATTAGAGCTCCTTAGGTCACAAATATTCTCGATCTATGTGTATCTTGACTCCATTAAGCCCAAGCAATAAGGCATTGATCCTTGTATCCCTTTGGCGGTCAAATTTACCTCTCTTTTCTTCAATTTTCCAAATTCTAGGCCTAACCCTAGAGGGTTACCTAGGGCATCAAGAAAAATTCATTCTAGCCATTAAAGGCCCTTGAATTTTGGTCCACTATTGCACTGGGGTTTCCTCAAGAGGTCCTCCAAATTTGAGGCAAATCCGACGATGGAATCCCAAGATATAGCAAGCCCTAGCCATAAGACCAATTCTTGCCCTAGATTGAGTTGGGTTAGTGTCCTCACTTGGATCATTGCATTCAAATATCAATAGAAAACTTGTCCTTTGACCCTATTCTCTTCCCTAATTAGGTCAAGTCCCTCCTTGGTTGATCAACTCCATACCCTTGACCTAGTTTGGGTCCACTTGCGTTCTTTGTGGTCCCATAACTCTACAACTCAAATTCTGCAAGGATTACATAGAATCCATTTCTTCACAAGGATCCTTGAGCCTCGAAAGTCCCCTATCAAGGCATATCCTCCAACCCTAGATCTAGGCATCCTCATAGCCCTTCTTAGAGAGCTAATCACCTTGCTTTCGAAGCAAGCAAGCCAAGTTGCTTGAGCCTCTCTTTTGAATAGGCTTTAGGAATCACCCCATATCTTATCATTGATCAATCTATTCTTGTGATTCCTCTCGTACTAGGACTCCTCCCATCAGTGAAAATTCATAAAGAGCAAGGAGCTTTAGCTGAGGTGACAATGGACTAGTGCTCCACTATTGCCCCTTGACCTAGTAGTTGCTCTATAGGAACCCCTCCTTGGACCCTTGCTAGTTTGAGCATTAACAAACCACATTGAGGAGGTTGTTACCTTATTATTTTAGGAGATTGTGCCTAACTAACCCATTATTTTATTGTTGTTGAAATTGTCTCGTGGTTTTGTTGAAGATGAGAACATTATTATATTTTTTTTTTTGTGAAAAATTATTATTTTATTGTTTCTTCTAGAAGAAGAAAGTGTATCACAAGAACCCACTTCTCCTTTTAGTAAGAAGTTTGTTGAGGAGGTTAGAAATGTAATAGCCTATTTTTATCCCTTGGATGACTAATGAATCTAGGAAAATAATTAATTGTATATTGTAAAAGGAGTTGCCCTCAAACCTATATAAGGGTTTTCTCTCTACCTTTGTAAGTGCGAGTTCGAAGTGCTCTAAAAATTTGGAATAAAATTGCTTTTGTTCTTGTCCGAGCTAATATGGAATGGATGCACAACTTTGGTGAATGTGTGGTGGTCCTGGTGGATTTTCTTGGTCAACCTTTGCAACCAACAAGGCTTCCTTGGTTGATCCTTCCATGATCTTCCACTGCGTCTCCTCTGAGAGTAATGGCATCTGCATGAATGTTTTTGATAGGATTGGTTCTGCTGGGCATGAAGTGGATCCATCACCCTAGCCCACAACGTTTCGCACTACATGGGGGCAAAGGTATTAGAAGAGATAGAGGTAAAGGCAGGATATTTAGTTGATGTCATCATAGGTAAGGTGGGGCCTAGATCAGGCAAAGGAAGCTATTAACAAACTCACACATATTGGTAGCTTGTATTGTAGGTTTGGATCGTCAAAGTCAACTCAATGAGCCATACAAGAGAAGTCGTGTTACACTAAAAGAGGTTGAGTACCCCTTGGATTCTTTGTTTGTTCTGAAGAGAAAAACTCAAGTCGTAGATGTCTTGAGAGTGAATGCATAGCTTGAATCTTTTAGACAAAGCCACCCCTGGATCAGTTTGAAAGTGGATCTTGCTATAGAGTCACTTTCCTTCCTAAACATGTGACATTTCATTTACCAAATCTAGGGCCATTTTTGGCTTGTAATTTACAGACTAACCAGCTCCTAGATATTTCATATAACTGCCCTCTCAAGTTGCATGCTTGACCTGATAGCACAAACAAAATAAGGAACTAGTCTTCCCTTTCCTCCACCACAAATAATACAAAAATTTCCAAGTCTTATTTCTGTTTTCTAAGCTCCTTTGCTTCCACTTTGTCCACAACATCTTGAGCTTAGTTGACCATAGGGATTCCCCCAGGCTAGAGTTCATCTTGTCTAAAAAGATAAAGGCTATTAAAGTGACAGTGGGCAGCTTGTCTAAGTTGCCCTTGGGGTCTCACAACTTGTGCTTTGAGATTTTTACATGAAGTGATAACCTAGGAGGTAACACCCTCTTTAATGTGCCTTCCTCATTAATGCATGCCGATAATAGCTTAAGGGATCTGTCCTCCTTTCTGCAGATACACCTAAATGAGCCTGCAGAAGGTGCCATCAGTAATAAATGATAACAGCTTTAAAACTAGTCCTGAAGTGGATGCATCTTCAATTGTGCTTTGTGCCAAACTTAGGAGGTGTAACTGCTGCCAAGTTGTGTAGTGTCAGCAACCTCCTGTTGTCAGTAAATGCATCATGAACATGTATAAAAGGACAATGTAACCACCACTTTGAATAATGTCGGACCTGCCACTGAGAGGCTGCCATGAGTGGGCCCACTATACTGCAAAAATCGGATCTAGAAATTACCCTAAAGGGAGCATCCTCCTCTGTTGTCATGAATAAGGTTAGTAAAAGTCAATGCTGCAGTGTTCTTGAGAATGTAGTTTCTGATTAGCACACCTTCTTTTGACCTAACATTGGGCAAATGTAACTCTGATAAAGCTCTGAATGACCCATTCAACCTCTTCCAGATATGCAGCCTCATTGTGACTGCTGCTTCTCTTCAGAAATTTGACCTTTCTGTGCCAAAAATCTTCCTTGGTAAATGTGTTATCTGCTGCCGGTAATGACCTTCAAATATGATGAAATTGTCTTTGGGTCAGCTGGAATTTTTCTTGAAAATTTGTGCCCAAAATCAGAAAAAAATGGCCTCTAAACGTGCTTGGAATTACCTTGAACTCATACCAAAGTCTATTAGAAATGACCTTCAGGTCTGGTGAAAATTGTCTTGGGAAGCATGCCAAAAATCTCCAAAGGCTGATCCAGAGGTGCCGTTGATGTGAAATGTTGTGTACTTGGTAATGCATTGACCTTTTCTTGGCATCATATTGATTTTCTTAATGATGAATCTGCTGGAAAAGAAAATTTATGTTTAACAAGACCTGTAACTTTGAAAACACTTTTGTTTATCCGTTCTCAAATATCTTCCTTTGACAACACCTCCTTGTTAATTGTACAAGGTAATATCTTACATATAATTAGTACTAATATGATGATAAGGCTATAGGGTTAAATAATACAAGTGAATGACATGTGAGATAGGTAAATAGATGGAAGGAAACAAAACTTTGTTTATTGATTGTTAATTCTAGGTGTCAAAATAGATTTACATATATTTTTAGTTTGTATTTGGTAAAGGATATAACTAGTGTTGGTCTTCATAATTGTATTTGAGTCATGTATTTGTAAAAAGAGAGAAAAAGAAATTTTATTGTAAAAGATTGACTTAATAAAGCATGGGTTTCATGCTTGGGTCAATGGTCAAGAGGTCAAAGCCTCCTTTGTAAGCCTCTAGGTTTATGTCAAGAGTTGTAGTCTTTGTCTAGACCCTCCTTGGGCTTTGGAAAGTCAAGAAAGAAAATTTATTGAGTCAAAAATATCATGTATTCCTTCTCCACCAAGTCGGCCCTGTTGCACCCATTTTGTCACAATTCCAAGGACGCAGTTGTGCCAATTTTTTCAAAGATCAAGATCGTCAACCAACAAATTATTATGTCATTGTAAACCCATTATGCAAGTTTGTAATATAAATGATGCTAGTACGACCATTAAATTATGTAACAACCTAGGTAAGCCTATGATTTTGGCGACAAATTTCATGCTAGGAGGTTTTTCGTCTCACTGACTATCTGTGTTTCTAAACATAGATGATTGACAAAATTTTTCCCTCCAACCTCAACCCCAAAGCTAGGGTGAAATTTATCGACAAGGTCTTAGGTGAGTTCTTGTAAAGGTGGTTTGGGAATAATTTAAGCTATTTGGCTAAATTATTTTATTACAGATCACATTGTCTACTAGATCATATTGTGTCGCAAAATTGGGTAAGTTTTATGAGGGTTTATATTGAACGGGTATCCCCCCTTTGAGGGTTGAATTATTGTAATGTATGGTGTAAAAAATATTTTAGTGCTTGGTCCCTCATACTTAGACACCTTGGCTAACATATTTGAGGATGGAAAAATAATTAATCCCCTCATGGGTCAATTAATTAATTTTTTTAGCAAAAATAAAATTAAATCCTAAACCAAAAAATTAATTAATTTAGAGTCAAAATTAAAATATTAGATAAATTAATTTCTCCAAGTGGAAAAAATCATGGGTTTATAAGAAGTTAATTTTTGGAGGTCACCCACCAAGGGAATATTGGAAATTTCAAGAAAATTTGGACTCTTGGACCTTGGTGGTTGAGTTAAATTCAAAGTTTTGAGGAAATTAGTTCAAATAATTATTTTTGAACTAATAAAAAATAGTTTTAATGAAAAATTCGAAAATTCCTCAAAAATTAAGTATTTTCGATGGAAGAGATTAGAAGTTGATCAAAGATTTACCAACAGTCGAGATTATTTTGACGGGGATCAAACTAACTAGCCGTTGTTTTCCACTTGGAAGGATTTCTATATAAATAGAAAACATTTTGCTTCTATTGACATCTTGATCTTTGGTCAGATGTAATTTTGGAAATGCTAGTGTGAAACAAGCATTTTGTTGTGAATGTTTGAATTTCATAATAAAAGGCTTTGGGGTACGGTTCATGGTGTCTTTGTCTCATTGATCTGCGGTATTCTTATATTGTGTTTCAATATCATATGAATTGTTATTTCATTTGTAGATGATCCTTAGGAACATTCTATTGCTAAGTTTTGGGATTATCTTAGGTGATCTGATTCATTGTATAATCTAATGATTTTTCTCAAAAAATATATATAGAGTTTGTAGGTTCCCCGACTCTTGGGCTCCAAGTTCACAAACTGTGGGCACAGGCTGACCTTGTTTGGACTACAAATATTTTATGTGATTTTCTTACTTCGCTAAGGCTGTGGTTAATATCTATCTTTCGAAATACATCTAGCCATTGTCAAAATTTAAAAAAATTTATTCCTCAAAAATCTTTCAAGCATTGTATATATGTATATTTTGTAAATTAATTTTTTAATCTTTGTATATAAATTTTGTTTTGTAGCTGGGGTTTTGAATTTTTGTATATATATTGGGGTTTTGGATACTTGTATTTTCATTTGTGCAGGTAATAGTCAAAAAGATTTGTTGGGTTAGAGCTAGATCTAGGCCTTTAAGGGTAAGATCTAGTTTCTAGAATTTTCGCAAGGCTAGCAACAAGGACTTTTGCATTGATTTGGGAAAATACTGAAGATCTGAAGCAAAATCACATTTTGGCGAGGGTTTCAAACTTTTCTAGGGCCTCCAAGCCCATCGTCCTCTTCTACCCTAGTCATTGGCTTATTTTGGTCTTTGAAGCCCTAGCATGGCACTTTCTAGCACTGTCATCACCCTTTTTTGGCCTTTGTAGGATTGACTATAAGGCCTAGGGCCCTCAACCTCCCCTCCTAGGCTTTCCGCAATTCTTCCCTCTCCTTCACTGCCCCTTCTAACCCTCCGTCCAACTCCCTTAGCCCTCTCTCCTTCCTCCCTCTCCTTTGCAACCCTCTAAGGCCTCTTGTTAAAATTGGCAACTACGGCCAAACTCCATGGGGATCATCTTATTTATGGCAGCAAATATTTTTCTTAGATCCCTCTCATTGAGAGGTATAGGATTGATCTAAAGATCCTCTGATTCCGATAATTATTCATGGAGTTATGAATTTATTTGCGTTATAAGACAATTCGTCAAGGTTGGCCAGCAACCAAATAAACCCCACATGTGCTCAACGTTTTAGTATAAATAGAGGTGGCCTTCAAGTCATTTCAACACACTTGGGATCTCTTCCTCTCTCTACTTGTCTTTGGGTTTTAGTAGGAGGAGAGATCCCAAGGAATAATGTTGCCCTGATCCAGAGGGCAGAAAGTCGAAAAAGCCGGCACTACCGGAAAAGCAAGAAAAGTCGGAATTGTCGAAAAAGCCAGAAAAGCTGGAATTGCTAAAAAAGCCAGAAATGCCAGAAAAGCTGGAACTGCCAGAAAAGCTGAAACTGCCGAAAAAGTCAGAACCGCCAAAAAAGCCGAAAAAGTCGAAAATGCCGGAACTGCCGGAAAAGCCGAAACTGCCACGCTGGGAACAACCGAAACTCCCAAAACTGCTAGGAACAGTCGGAACTACCAAATTGTCGAAAACTGCCGAAACAGCTGGAGCATCTGTCTCTGAAGGAGAGCAGCATGCAAGGGACAGCTAACTAACATTGGGACAGTTGTATGGTACTTAGCAGCAAATACACCAAGATGCAATGTTACAGCTAACATGCAAGGGACAACTAGCATGCAACAACAAGCATGCTAAGGACAACAAGCATGCTAGGGACAACAAGCAAGCAAGGGACAAACAAGCAAGCAAGGTGCAGCCAACACATAGGTCAGGATGGCAACATGGTGCAACAATGGCACATAATGCAATACAATGATGGGTACAGTCATGATTAATGAAGCATGATGAGATGCAGCATAGTGATGATGGGTGTAGCATGCTGTAGCGTGGTGAGGAGCAGCATGATGACAAAATACAACACAACGATAGGTGAAAGAGTCACCTTGGAGAATTAGTTGAAGCAGCTTGTCTTCAACTGATCTCATGTATCATATTCTTAGAGATGATCTATGCTCTTATCTAGATAAGTCAAAGTGTTGACTTTTGTTGTAAACATACTCTCTCTCTCTCTCTGCTTAACTATTGAAGAACATATAAGAAGAATTGATCAAGGGTTTCCCCACATTGGGGTTTGTCCCTGGCTAGCACCACATCTTGTGTCCTCTTGTCTTGGCTTGTCATCTGCGATTTATGTTTATGTTCTATCTGCAGTTTACTTTAACGCTGATGTGATTGCTGAATTGGAAAAGATATGGAGCTAACTGTGAAAATTGAATAAATTTCTCTAAGCATAGAACATACCTAAAATTAACATGGTATCAGAGCTGAGGTGAATACAATGCCCAAGCAAGAGTGAAAGAGCAATCACCGAAGATAATTGGGAAAGGACAAAAGGATCAGTGGATTCCTCATCTCTTTTCAAATTCACTAAGGGTGAAGTCGAAGCAGAGAATATTATCAAAATGGCGCAGCGGAATATGGCCTACCTAAAGATCACTTCATTGGAAGACCGGATCTCAAGGTGGAAGGAAAGGTAGATAACTAGTTCGGCCATTATGCGACGAAGTGTCCGAATGGCAGGGACACATCACTTGATGATGATAACAATCATTCCAGGGACATCTTCAATGATCAAAGGAATGACAGGTAATGCAGGTCATTAAGGAAATGGTCGACTCGTCATAGAAAGCAAGGAACCCCAGGTATGAAGAATCAAATGTTGTTTCTAATAAGATAAAGAAGCGTTATCTTGTATTGGCCCTCTCCTTCATATTCTTTGGGAATCTGGCTTATAGATTATAGTGCTTCAAGGCACTTCATCGGATAGATGGGTGCACTCTCTAATTTGGTAGAGATGGAAAAAATTGTGGGATTATACTTGGAGCCGAGGCCACGTATCCCGAAAAGGGTGTAGGGAATGTTAACTCTCAATTGAATAAGGGTAACTCGATTCATTTACAAAATCTCTCTTATGCACCTGATCGCAAGAAGAACCTGGTGTCCAACTCGGAAATGGAAGTCAAAGGTTTCTGGGTGGCATTCATCGATGGAAAGGTACGTGTTAAAAAATATAATTTTCAAAGATGCTTTTTCTCATGGTTTCAGGGTTAGCAATTTGTATCAAGTTGCAGGATGGTCCATTCGGGATCATGTCAATTGACATATCGCATCTATAACACCGGAGGTCTACCTATGGGGCCCTAACTGATGTGAGTCAAATGGTGATAGGGATGTCTGAATTCAAGTTGAGCATGAAGAAGGTACATGTATGAGATGTACCAAAGGTAAATCTCATAAGGGGACCATTCCCCTCATGCAGCAGGTCCACAGGTTTGGAACAACCCGAGGAGTTTGAAATTCATGATTGGGAATCTCATGTATACAGGTGGAAGAAAGCACTCTATGGCTTGAAGCAAAACACCCCGAGCGTAGCATGAGGATTGATAGTTGTCTGATGAAGTTGGGACTCGCTAGGAGTGAAACCGATCCAAACCATTACCTGAAGGTTGTGGATGATAGACCTCTCATACTGGCACCTTATGAGGATGATCTATTTCTGACAGGTGCAGACCCTCTCATTTGCAGAAGTAAGAGGGAGTTGGATTCCGGATGTGGAATGATAAATTGCAAGCCTATGACTACCTCGAGGATCTTAACTTTTAGAAGTTATATGGTAGTAATGTCAGACCAGATTTGGGAAATGCCTCTGAGTTTCATAAACTCATTCGCATTGATGTTCTTGGTGAACTTTCGTCTGGACATATGTTTTGTAGTTAGCATGGTGAGCTCATATCTGGTTGAGCCTCACTGGATTGGTGCCAACAATCTTTTGAGATATCTTTAGGGCACAATCTCTCATGGATTGAGATACACTGCTGAAAATATGAAATTGCATGATTATTCGAATGCTGACTAGGCAGGTAATGTGGAGGATCACTAGAGCACTTCTCAGTGCTGGTTCTCTTTGGATTCTGCTTCAATATCATGGATGAGCAGGAAGCAGAAGTCGGTTGCTATAAGCACTGCCGAGACTAAATACATAGCTACGAGTATGATCTCGTGTGAAGCTACATGGTTGCAGAAACTCTTAAGTGAGCTGTTTGTACACATGATGAATACCACTGTAATTCTTTGTGACAACCAGAGGGGGTATTCAATTATTGAGGAATCTTGTATTCAATGATTGCTCCAGTAGATAGACATCAGATACTGCCTTATCTGCGATATGGTAAGTCGATGAGCGAGGAGGCTCCATCACATTGAGACTGATGTATAGGTCGCGAACATTTTGTCAAAGCCCTGGGGAAAGGTCAAATTTGTGACTTTCCCGAACGACTTGGAGTCGTTGAGAGACCTTCTTATAAGGGTCCTGCATGTTGCATGCATTGAGCTCTGGGAGCTCTGGGGGGCTTGTTGTACTTACAGGAGCAACATATGACCACAGGGCAACTCACCCTCCCCTGGTGGTGCGCTATGAACAGGATGATTAGTTCTCCTATGGGCCGGGATGATTAGTTCTCCCATGGAAACTATGGAACAGGATGATTAGTTCTCCCGTGGGCCAGGATGATTTGTTCTCCGTGGTGACTATGGAGCAGGATGATTAGTTCTCCTGTGGGCTAGGATGATTTGTTCTCCGTGGCGACTGTGGAACAGGATGATTAGTTCTCCTGTGGGCCAGGATGATTAGTTCTCTATGGCATCCATTGACAGGATGATTCGTTCTCCTGTGGACAAGATGATTAGTTCTCTTGTCGAGGCATCCTACCCATGCAGTCTCGGACTCATGGGAAGTACCTCTCATTTGATCAATGAGCAGGGAAATGAGGATAGGGACCATAGTAGTATTATCGATGAACGCATCGTTGTATCTACCGCACTCCCTTTGCTAGGATGACCTCCATTGATCTGGGATTAGTATGAGTAGTTTGAGACACTCTCTTGTGACATTGATCTGGGATCAATGACACTGATCTGGGATCAATACTAGTGGTTTGAGACACCCTCTTGTGATATTGATAAGGGATCAATAAACTGACTTCGGGTCAGTAAGAGTGATGTGACACACTCTCTTCAGATGAAACTGACTTCAGGTCAGTGGAGAATGGTATGAGACATTCTCGATCAATTCTTTTTCTTCATGGTTCAGCAAGCAGAGCAGAGCTCATCAGATCAAAGCAGAGCAGAGCTTAGCAGATCAGAGCAAAGCAGCGCAGTGCAGGGCACTGATGGCAGAGATAGAACAGTAGGACATATGGATCAACAGATGGAGTTATCCCTAGTTAAGAGGGAGTGTTAAAATTGGCAACTAGGGCCAAAATCCATGTGGGTCATCTTATTTACGGCAGCTGATATTTTTCTTGGATCCCTCTCATCGAGAGGTGTAGGATTGATCTAAAGATCATCTGATTCCGATAAGTATTCACGTAGTTATGAATTTATTTGCGTTATAAGACAATTCGTCAAGGTCGGCCAGCAACCAAATAAACCCCACATGTGCTCAATGTTTTAGCATAAATAGAAATGGCCTTCAAGTCATTTCAACACACTTGGGATCTCTTCCTCTCTCTACTTTTCTTTGGGTTTTAGTAGGAGGAAAGATCCTAGGGAATAACGTTGCCCTGATCCAGAGGGGAGAAAGCCAGAACTGCTGAAAAAGCAGGAACTGTCGAAAAGCTGGAACTACCGAAAAAGCTGGAAATGCCAGAGAAGCCAGAACTGCTAGAAAAGCCGGAAAAGCCAGAAATGCCGAAACTGTCAAAACTGCCGAAAAAGTCAGAACTGCTAGGACTGCCGAGACTGTCGGAATTGCTGAGAACAACTGGAACCACCGGAACTGCCGAGAACAGTTGGAACTGCCAGAACTTTTGGGAGTTGCCGAAACAACGGGAGCATCTGTCTCCGAAGGAGAGCAACATGCAAGGGACAACTAACTAACATTGGGACAGTTGTATGTTACTTCGCAGAAAATACACCAAGCATGAAATGTTACAACTAGCATGCAACAACAAGCATGCTAAGGACAACAAGCATGCTAGGGACAACAAGCAAGCAAGGTGCAGCCAACACATAAGTCAGGATGGCAACATGGTGCAGTAATAGCACATAATGTAGTACAGTGATGGGTACAGTCATGATTAATGAAGCATGATGAAATGCAACATAGTAATGATGGGTGCAATGCGGTGAGGTGCAGCATGATGATGACATGCAGCACAATGATAGGTGAAGGAGTCACCTTGGAGAATTAGTTGAAGCAGCATGTCTTCAATTGATCTCATGTATCATCTTCTTAGAGATGATCTATGCTCTTATCTAGATAAGTCAAAGTGTTGACTTTTATTGTAAAGTACTCTCCTCTCTCTGCTAAACTATTGAAGAAACATATAAGAAGAATTAATCAAGGGTTTCTCCACATTGGGGTTTGTCCCTGGCTAGTGCCACATCTTGTGTCCTCTTGTTTTGGCTTGTCTTCTACGATTTAATGTTTTATGTTCTATCTGTAGTTTACTTTAATGCTGATGTGATTGCTAATCTGGAAAAGATATGGAGCTAACTGTGAAAATTGAAATAAATTGCTCTAAGCATAGAACATACCTAAAATTAACACCTCTTGGCCCCTTCCTTAGCCTGGTGGCAGCCTTTCAAGGCTTGCCGTGAGGCCTTTTTGGCCTCTAGGCCTTAGCCGCAGGCCTCTCTAGGCCTTTTCTCTGTGCCCTTCCCTTGACCCTATTTTCCCTCTTTGTCTCCGTGGTAAGCATTTGATTTCTGGACTGAGTATTGGTGTGTTTTGTGGAGGTATTTGTCACAAATTTGGGTGTTTGCAAGTGTTCCAATCATTGACAAAATTTGGGCAAGTTTGGCAAGCTTCTTTTAGGCCTAGGGCCATTGGTTTGCCTCTCAAACCCTTACTCACCTCACTGTTTACCTACAGCAGTCTAATCTTGTTCTAACAGTGATAAAGTACTTATGAAAATACTCTAAAAAATCATTCATAAATTGCTTCACACATTAAGGAACTAATTGGATAAATTTGGCATTATTGTTTGAGTAAGATTTCAAGTTCTAGTGACTGTCATCTCTGTATAATAGGTCTGATATAACAGTGGCAAAGTGCATCATAAGAAGGCTAATTCATCTAAATTATTGTGTTGGCAAAGTAATTTGACACTTGGGTTGCTATTGCTCATGTTTAACACACATATGGATCTCATTTGACACCTAAAGGAGCTATAGAACTTAGGTAATCTAAAGGAGCTATAGAACTTAGGTAATCTTACTGTTGTTCTATTGGTCGTTGAATATCATAAGTGACATAATCATCTCCTCACTGTTTGCATTGAAAGGAAGTGAAAAGTTTAGTGTCTCTTGGCATTTGGTTCATTGTTTCCATAAAGTAATTTTCCTTGCTTGGATAACATTGCTCACACTCTAATAGTTCATTGTGAAGGGCATTTGTTTCATTGTTTAAAGTGCTTTTATGTCTAGAATTGGTAAGAATGGATAAAAACACTGGCATTTGCTTGTCTCTTGTAAGATCATTCATAATCTCTAAGGGTCATTAACTTTTCACTAAGCTCACTCACAAGGCACTTGAAACACTAAGCTCTAATCTCATAACTTTGTTGAATGGTTAAGTTACTTTGGGCATTGAGATCTAATTGGCATTGAAGTATCTTGTCTCAATTGTGTTTAAAGACTATCATTGAGCAATTTGTTGTCTTGGTACATTGAGAATCTAATAATCATTGTCTAAGTGCTCTTAACTCAAGGATTGGTGAAGTCTAATTACATCTCTTAGACTTGTATTATTGTTGAGAAATATTAGCTAAGAACATCTACAATCTTATTGTCTCATTGGATAATTGTTCTATGTGGATAATCGATCTTGTTCTCTTTTGACATCATTGGTTTATGGTTATTGTGAATTTTTGGCATATTGACAATCTCTCTTTTAGAGCATACATCTTGTGATTATTTAACAATTGTATCGTGGGCATTTTTATCTCTTGTTGGAACTATTGAATCTAAGCACTTGTCTTGTGGTTGAAATTACCCTTTCTAAGCATTGTTAAGTACTTGATATCTTAACTTGAAGAAAATCATAACTAAGTACATAAAGAAACATTTAAGTAATCTCACCTCAAGAATCACTCATTCACCTTGCATTTTATTTTAGGACTAGTATTGCATCTTGTGAAAATTTCAAAACTGAAATTCGATGGCAACAACATGAATTAATTCTTCTAATTGTTAATTAATTTAACAATTTATTTTCTACGACAAATACCAAATTAATCACACTGCAACCTTCACAAATAAAATTGTGGAAATAATAGCGTTGGAAACTAAGAAAAACTAGCACACACAAAATAAAAGTGACACTATCATTTTTGGACAAAACTCCTTAGAAAAACCCAACTTGGGAAAACCGGTGTAGCAGATGAGAATTTTATTATTATGAAACAATGAAATCTGAGTACAATCTATCGATACCCAACTAGCAATCCAAACAACACGAAAATATGGACAAAATTATTTAAGGAAATTTCCCTTCTTCCACAAACAACCCGAGCACAACTTCCCCTCAGAAAATTTGTCCTTCCTAAACCCTCTGCGTCAGCCTATGTGCTTGCATAGACCATTGGACGTCTAAGCCCAAAACTTCCTTTGATGAATTCGTTATGCCTGCCTCTATTGAGGAAACATAATCGCCGACCCTCTGGAAGACTTTCCCGACCTTTGGAAGTTGAATCGATTTTTCCTCTAGCCAAATCGAATAGCTTTTCTAAAGAAATTGTGCAGTCCTCTAAACTTTCTCACTGGGAATATCTCGACCTCCTTGCTGCTGCCTCTCCAAATCTGGAAAACTTCCTCCAGACCATTGTCTCTGCCCTTCACTGTCTTTGCTTCCTCACTGAAGCTTGAACTCTTTGGCAACAGACTACTACTATTTTGGAAAATTGAATTTTTCAAGTGACTCCAGTGTATTCTTCATTACCACATCGATCCCTTCTTATATCTTCCAGTTGGAACTCCAATGACCAAAATTAAATCTTAATCAATGGCTCGGATCATTTGTGGATCAATCTGTGAGAGTTTCTAGAGAATTCTCACCTTGAATTAATTAATTATGATTAAGTAACCAGTTTTCCTAAGTTTAGACTTAGGAAACATTAAAAAATAGGTTAATAATCTAATTAAGTCATCTCTGGGTGGAATTTCCAGAAACGATTTCTCGGTTTTGGAATCTCATGCATTCTAGCCTCTCTGCCAAATTTTGTGGCTAGAACACATCTGATGCTATAAAAACTAACACTCCCTCTTAGCGAGCACTGTGTTCTAGTGTTGCATGTGAAAAATCCTAGATCTATCAATCTCAGGAATCCTACTGCAACCAACTGAATCTACTTCACCTAGATCGTAAATTACATTACAAACTTATTTCAGATTTCTTCTTGAAACATTGAAGTAAATTACTGAAGCAGACTACACCAAATTAAATATGATTCTCAAACATCAAAACTGAGCAAGGAAATACAAACACATAGGACACCATTATTTTTGGACAAATGTCCCCGGAAAAACCCAATGCGGGAAAACCGATGTAGTAGTTCTGAGGGTTTATTATTATTAAGCAGCAGTGAAATTTGAGTACATCTATGGATGCCTAACTGGCAATCCAAGTAGCAAGAAAATCTGGCAGAGATATTCCCTAAGCAACTTCGGCACTCGTGTTGCCTGTACTCGCATTCCTGCATTCGCATGTTCATGCACTAGGAATAACTCAGCCTCTTGCTACTGCCTCTCCGAATCTAGAAATCTTCCTCCGGATCACTACCCCTGCCCCTCTACTGTAAAAAATCTCTTCGATCAAAATTTCTTCTTGAGAACTTCTTACTTCAAAAATTCGATCTCTTGGTTTATTTTCCAAACGACCCTTAAGCCCCTTCTTCTATCTTTATGTTGGTCAACCAACAACCTAGATTAACTCCTAATCAAAGGCTCAGATCATTTTGACTTGATCTCCGTCTTTATCTAGAAGATTCACCCACAATTAGATTAATACCTATTAATATTTTAATTTTCCTAAGTTTAGACTCTGGAACCTCAAAAAATATTAATTATTTTAATATAATCGTCTCTTGGTGGAATTTCCCAAAACTGTTTCTGGGTTCTTTGGAATGCATGTGCCCAAGCCTCCTTGCAAAATTTGAGGCTTAGAGCACATCCGATGCTACCCCAAGTCAGCACTCCATCTTAGCGAGGAATGTGCTCTAACAATATACTACTACTGCATATTGCTCTGACTCTAAAGCATCGTCCTCTGCGTTGCTGATGCCTGACATGCTGTCCACCAACTACTGTGTTGTTGCTACTACTGTACTGTTGCCTTTGACACTGCCACTGCCAATGCTATATCTGTACTACAACTCCCTCTCAAATGTTGCATCTGCTATGTTGCTAGCACTGCCACTGTTAACACTACATTTGTATTGCAACTCAGTTGTTGAGAGAAGCAACTGAAAACACCCAAAACTGGTTAAGTATCCTGTGGATACACCTCAGTGCTGAAAGCATGACTATTGCTAGTCCCACGCTGTCTTCCGAAGCCACTACGCTGCTAAAGCTCTGCACTGTGCCTCCATGCACTGTTGCCTCTTTGCCTTAGTATCGTGCTTCTCATCCTTTCCTTTTCCTTCAAGCGATACTGGGGTGCATAGTAACTCATCTCACCACATCTAAAACACTTCACCTTAGGGACATCGTTCTTTTGTCTCTGTTTCCCCTGTTGCCCCTTTGATGCAAGGGTTGCATTATCCTCCTCCTCTACTTTGGGCTTCGACCCACTGCTGCTGTTACTTTCATCAAGTTTGACCTTGACCAGGTCTCATCTCAACTCTTCTTGTTTTAAAGCTGCCCACATCTCATGCCAATTAGGCAATGTTTCTCTGCCCAGGATACTCTGGACAAAGACTTGCCACTCATCTGAGACAGAATTTAGGGCCAGTCTCACAAACTCCTAATTCTGAGGTGTATGCCCCACAGTTGACAACTCATCATGGGTCTCCTTCGGCTTCGTGAGGAATGGATCTAGATTCCACACATTCTCCCTTCTGCATCTACGTAGATCTCAACTTCTGTTCCAAGTACATCTTCTGTTGCTCAGAAGATCCCTAATACATTGTGGCCAAAGCATCCCACATCTCCTTAGAAGTTGCTCTGCTAGCAACATGGAACACCACGTGATCCTTGACTCCATCTTGGATCATCCTCCTGGCCTTTTCCATTTCAGCTCTGTACTTCTTCAACGGATCTGCATCTGCCGGGACATCTACCACGCTATCAACATACATCTTTAACGCATGCTCATCTAGAAGGAAGGACATTCTAACCTTCCAGATGACATAGTTAGAAGCTCCGTCCAACCTGTCCTGATTCCTCAAGCCACTGGTTGCCATATCCTCTGAAAACTGTCGAGCAACTCCCTCTTTCTCCTTACTGCGTAGCTTCAAGGATGGCATATGAACTCCCTAATGGAGCTGGTGAGTCTGTTTCTCCTCTACTACCCAACAAATTAGAAATATTGATTTCCTCAGCAAGAAACCACTGAGGAAGTATTCCCTCACTATGCGATTTGCTTCCTTCCTTCGACGGCTTTTCTGCCCAGCACTCAGCTTGCAGAAAACTGCGTCCTTCTAGCTTTGTGCTGAGGCTCTGCGTGTTTCCCTTTGCCTTGGCAAATTCTCAATCTGGTAGTCGTACCTCTCTGTCGACTCACTCAGAGAGAGATAACCTCGAAAATATAGCCCTCCTGGCTAGAACTCAACAATCCCTTAGGGGATTCGAAATGCTGCTTGCTGCAGCAAGTTGGCGCTTGCTTCAGTACTAGATCTGCTCTTCCTATTTCACATCAAACACTCTGATACCATGTGAAAATTCCTAGATCTAACAATCTCAGGAATCCTACTGCAACCAACTGGATCTACTTCACCTAGATCATAAATTACATTACAAACTTATTTCAGATTTCTTCTTGAAACATTGAAGTAAATTATTGAAGCAACCTACACCAAATTAAATATGATTCTGAAACATAGAAACTAAGCAAGAAAATACAAACACATAGGACACCGTTATTTTTTAGACAAATGTCCCCGGAAAAACCCAATGCGGGAAAACCGGTGCAGCAGTTCTGAGGGTTTATTATTATTAAGTAGCAGTTAGATCTGAGTACATCTATAGATGCCTAACTGGCAATCCAAACAACAAGAAAATATGGCAGAGATATTCCCTAAACGACCCCAACACTCGTGTTGCCTGCACTCGCGTTCCTGCATTTGTGTGTTCCTACACTTGTGCGTTCTTACACTCGCGAGTTGCTGCACTAGGAATAACTCAACGTCTTGCTATTGCCTCTCCAAATCTGGAAATCTTCTTCCGGATCAATGTTCCTACCCCTCTACTACAAAAGATCTCTTCGATCAAAATTTCCTCCTAAAAACTTATTTCACAAATTCGATCTCTTGATCTCTCGGTGTATTTTCCAAATGACCCTCAAGCCCCTTCTTATATCTTTCTGTTGGACAACCAACGGCCTCGATTAACTCCTAATCAAAGGTTCGGATCATTTTGACTTGATCTTTGTCTTTATCTAGAAGATTCACGCACAATTAAATTAATACCCATTAATATTTTAATTTTCCTAAGTTTAGACTTAGGAACTCCAAAAAATATTAATTATTTTAATATAATCGTCTCTGGGTGGAATTTCCCAAAGTGGTTTTTGGGTTCTTTGGAATGCATGTACCCAAGCCTCCCTGCAAAATTTGAGGCTTAAATCACATCCGATGCTAGCCCAAATCAACGTTTCACTCTCTATCACAACACTCTTTCTCTGTGTCATCTCCTGTCACGTTGCTGATGGCTGACCATACTGTCCACCAACCACTACATAACTCTGATGTTGGATTTGTGCTGCTATTGATACTGCCATACTGCTACCAACTCTACATCTGCACTGCAACTCTCTCTCATCTATTGTTGCTACCACTGCAATTAGTGCAACTGAGAAGCATCCAAAATACTGTATCATCTGTGTTCAGTATGATGCATCTGTCTCCTGAATCTCTAACTGCTACTAACATCTACACTGTCACTGAAGAATTTGTGTTGTTGCTAACTCTACGCTGAGCCACCTACTCTGTTGTCAACACTACATTGCGCTCCTCAACATCTAACTGCTACTAGTCTGCAACTGTCACTATAGTACGGACTGCATCAACTGCCACTGATCCATCCTGCTACTGAATATTGTGGGCTCTTGTAGCTAAGTAATGATCCATGAGGTGGACTCCTCAAGGACCTTGCCCAATCCTTTTTCTCTCTAGGGCTACAACACTAAGTCTCCCCACCTCACTCCTGGAGGTATGTCTGCGAACATTGCGAAATTTGACCTACTCATACTACTGTTGCTACTGCTTTGTTGATGCTTTAGCACTGCTACTGCAACTACTGCAATAATGAGTTTGATCTCTCCAGATCCTGAAGTGCTAACTTCCATAGGGTTTCTCTCTCTAAAGCTACACTCCCTCTGAGTTTCTATCTCCCTATGGGAAATCTCTCTGCTCCCTTCTAGCAAAAATTGGACTGCATAGCTCTACACTGGGACGGCTGGAACCACACATACATACTGCAACTGGGAAATTCTCATTGCCTGTGTCACTGCATCTAGCTCTGCAACTGTCTCATGGCTACTGACTGCGACTAGATTTGCAATTGTTAATGATAGATTGCATCTACTGACACTGAACCTGCTACTATGATATTGTGGGTCCCTATAGCAAGGGTGATGGTCCTGCTGCAACAATCTAGAACTAATCTGACCGATCTCCTTGTTACAACTGCCCTAGACCCTGCCCATCTGACACACTAGAGCCTCATACCCGTCCTTCACCTAGATCTAGTGCCTCACTACCTCCTTTCAAGCCTTGTCCCTTATTGGGACCTTTCTTCACTTTACAACTCGCACTTCCTCTGTTACTTGTCTTCAGCAACTGGAAGTCTATTTGTTGTCCAGATCTGCATTCTAGATAACTCATACAACCTCTAGCAATCTCATATGACTATCTCTACAAGAGTTGCAAAAGCTACGAAACTCAAATATTTGGAGAATACAAACATAAATTTCCTCTCTTTCCTGCGGCCTAGCTTCTACTACTCGCACTCCCTTCTAGAATGCACAGTCCTACGTGCTGGTTCTGCCTCTACAACTGGAAATTTTGGATTTCTAAAGCTAGAAACCCTCTAAGAGAAATCTCCTTTTGTGTGTGCTTTTCTCTTCCACCTAATGTTGGTTCCGCTACTGCAAAACCCTCAGTGTCCAACCAAGGAATTTGCTCAGCGAAAATTTGAGTTGTTGTTGCTCCCTCTTCCTGCTAGAATCACTCAATCTGGAAATTCAAATTTTTTTGCCACCCTACACTGAAAAATCAAACTTCCCCAAGCAACTAGGCCTGTCTGGCAATGGACTGCAGTGCCTCTAAGAGTTTCAGCCTGTTGCTCCCACTGAGTATCGAAATTCTCACCTCCACTTCTGACATTCCGGCTAATCACTCATGCTTTGAAAGCATGTGAAAATTCAAAACTGAAATCCTATTGCAACAACTAGAATTAATTCTTCTAACTGTTAATTAATTTAGCAATTTATTTGCTACTACAAATACCAAATTAATCATACTACAACCTTCACAAATAAAACTGCGGAAATAAATAACGTTGGAAAGTGAGAAAATACTAGCACACACACAATAAAAATGACACTATTATTTTTGGGCAAAAGTCCCTGGAAAAACCCAACTTGGGAAAACCAGTGTAGCAGATAAGGCTTTTATTATTATGCAGCAGTGAAATCTGAGTACAATCTATGGATGACCAACTGACAATCCAAACAACAAGAAAATCTAGCAAAAATTATTTATGGGAATTTCCTTTCTTCCACAAGCAACCCCGACACAAATTCCCTCTAGAAAATTCATCCTCTTGAACCCTCTACGTCAGCGTCTACGTAGTGCTTCCGTAGACCCTTGGATGTCTAAGCCTGAAATTACCTTTGATGAAGTTGTTTTGCCTATCTCTGCTAAGGAAACTAATTCTCCGACCCTCTGGAAGACTTTCCCAGCCTTTGGAAGCTGAATCAATTTTTCCTCCAGCCAAATCAAATTGCTTTTCTGAAGCAATTGCACAATCCTCTGCGCTGCCTCACAGGGAATAACTTAGCATCCTTGCTGTTGTCTCTCCAGATCTGGAAAACTTCCTCCAGATCACTGTCTTTGCTTCCTCACTGAAGCTTGAACTCTTCGGCAACTAATTGCTGCTACTCTGGAAAATTGAATTCTCCAAGTGGCTCTAGTGTTTTCTCCATCACCACAACGATTCCTTCTTGTATCTTCTTGTTGGGACTCCAACGGCCAAGATTAAATCTTAATCAATGGCTCGAATCATTTCTTGATTGATCCGTGTGAGTTTCTAGAGAATCATCACCTTGACTTAATTAATTCTGATTAATTAACCAATTTTCCTAAGTTAGATGTAGGAAACATTAAAAAATAGCTTAATAATCTAATTAAGCCATCTCTAGGTGCAATTTCCATAAACTACTTTTAGGTTTTGGAGATCTCATGCATGCTAGCCTCTCTACCAAATTTCATAGCTAGAACACATATGATGCTACAAAAACTAACACATCTTAATAACTTACGCATAAGCTTGGTTGATAGATAATAGGACGGCCTTTCTCAATTTAGCTCGAAGGACTTAGCACCTCTTTAGTAGTTAACACAGCGACCTTGCAGTGGTCAGAGCCACAATCTTTGCAGCGCTAGAGGCATTGGGTGGCTAAAACACAGGCTAAGTTGCACTGAAACGGATACGAATAAGAGGTTTGAAACAAATACGGGGTTTGAAACAAATACGACAAATTTTCAAAAAATCTGGATATGATATGACAAGAAACGACACACACACACACACATATATATAAAATAAGAATTTCATATTACCATTCATATTTTAGATTCTAGATTAGATTTAAAGACTAAAAATACATAATCAATTATCATATATGATCTATCATGATTCATCAACATCGATTCAACATAAACATTGTCATCATCATTAATGATTATTGTAACATTCATGTTTCAACATATCATCAAGTTTTTGTTTCAAATTTCATCATCAAGTTATCAACATGACAAGTTACAACATCATTACCAAAATTAATAATGCATACTACAAAGTACAAAGTACAACATGGACTATGACTGGTAGTCTACTATCATTATTCATAATTCATATGGTTGTTCAAAAGTTTAAAAGTTAAAACACCATCACAAATTACATTTACATATCATAAAATATGTCTCCATTCATGTCACTAAGAAGTTCCACATCCTCTCCAGAAGTGGGAACATTGCGGCCATGTCCACTTGAAGATCCACCTATTGGTGACTTCACATCAAACAAAGTCATGTGAGACATGGCATTCAATGTCATATCCAAATCAGGCAACTCTGGTTCCACGTCCCACAATTTGGTGGCCCCAAATTTGTATTCATCTCTCTTGTGTGACAGAAGGCAAAGGTTTGAATGAACATACACTAGTTCCTCAGCCTTCTTAGAGCCCAGTTTGTTTCGTTTCACTGAATGGATGAAGTTGTATGTACTCCAGTTCCTTTCTACTGAAGAGGAACTAGCAACTTGTGACAAGATCATGATCGCCAATTTTTGGATATGTGGAAGCACCCCACTATAGAAGTTCCACCAATCAATTGGACTTAATTTGGTCTTGTCCCACATACAATCAATATCAAAACCCCAACCCTATGATCCCACAAAATGAGAAAACTCTACATGAATCCAAAGCCCAATTTTGGGATCTACAAAAAGCTTTCTAAAAGCATTTTTAAATCATTCTGCAACTTCTAGGTCTTTGTTTGGTGCAGTTCTTTCTGGATCACTTAGCAACTCTGCAGCATAATATTTTGGATTCACTGCATAGGCCAAAAGGTGCAATGGGGTGGTCATCTTGTTCCACCTTTTGGTCAATATATCTTTTACTTCTCTGTAAAAGAATTCATCTGGGTCATTCTCCTTGGCATTTATAACCAACCTTATCTTCTCTATCATGGAATCAATGCCCTCATACACCTCTCTCAAATTATGCATATTTGTGTCAAATATACTAAGCAAATCCACAATTGGCTTAGTAAATGCCAAGAGGTACTCCACCCTATCCCACCATTCATCATCAACAACCAACTATTTCAGTGCTTGTGCTCTATCAGATTGTGATTTCCTCCATTGATTCAAAAGGGAACTGCATACCATTGATTGTAATGCATCTTTCACCTGCATAAGCCTTGTTAAGACTATGATGTGAGAAGCAAATTGAGTCTCAGCAACCTGTAGGTGCCAAATTGCCAATGTTTCAAATTTCAACAAATTAAAAATCATAATTTGATTGAATAACTATTATGATTCACGAATCATGACATTCGAGAATGCAATTTAGAAATTTGAATTTAGAGTCAAAAATTAGAATTTATGAAATAAACTTTAAAGTATAGGTACCTGAAGGAGCTCCAACTTTGCAAATTCCCTGTAGATGCCTTGGAACATGTGGTGGTTTGTGATAAAGGCTTGCATTTCTTTTGCCTCTTCAAAAATAACACGAATCCACTCAATTTGCTTCCCCATCTTGCTCAACATGAGGTCAATGAATGTACAACACAAGTTTATAATGATAGAAATGAACTTTTGAGATCTTGAAACTTTATTTCTATCATTATAAGAACTATCTCAAACATTGTCACGAGGTCATGGTAGAAAACATTATAAAATTTATTTTAAAATTATACTTGTACTTTCAACAAAGCTATCTCAAACAAGATTTTATTCCTAATAACATACTGTAATCTAACAGCTGTAAATTGTTTAAAATGATATCATCTAAAGTTTTGGTGTTCTGATTGAATTTAGAATCTTTTGTTAACAACAAGCTTTGAGAGGCAGTAATGTGTGGATAGAAAGGATTTCCTATCATATTCTATGGGAACTTCAAGTCTGACAAGCATTATTTCCGTAAAAAGATGGAGAAGCATCTATCTTTTTCCATTTCTTTGGTTGAAAAAGTTAAAGTTAGAGTTAGAGTTGAACCAAGGACCAACTGTCTTCACAATCCCATAGATGATGATGATAGTTTCCCATGGCATATAAATGCAAATGACCAAGTAGAAGTTGATTTAGCATGACTAATGGCTTGAAACTTTTTCCATTTTTCATTTTTTGGTATGATAATCTTGACCATTTGATATTTAAATGGTGATGGCAGTAATTAATAGGATGCATCATTGTATCTAAATTATGTAGATGCCCATTGAATCATGGATGTTGTTTCTTTGAATGTATAAATGTGACATTAATTACACATTAAAAAATTCTATATTATTGTATTTTTTAAATATATTTAATATTTAGAGTAACATCCCCTATGTTCGAAACCTATGGATCCCTAGAAATTTGAGGGGCTTTTCTACATCTCCTTGAGATCCCTCCCACATCCCTGCATCCCCAAAACATGATGGAACATTGATTATAACTCTGGTGTTCCATAACTATAATAAGTTCACCAAAATATTAGGTTTATTCAAATTTCAAAGTCAATAAGTGCTTATCCCAGGCACAATGGAAATTATGGAATGAATGGAATTACATGTTTGACAGTCTCAAGAGCTGAACATCACCGACAACTAATGTCATAAGAACCTTGGGAATTAAAACTTAAAAGATGACTTACAAGTAACTTAAAAGATGACTTGTATAGTCGAGTCCTTTCAAGTTTTCACACAGTCGAGTCCTTTGGCTTTCCGCAGTCTGCACAGTGCATAGTCGAATCTCGACGGCTCAAGCGGAAAGCCTCACTCCAGTCTGCGGCTCACTGTCAACTGAACACAAACAGTCAACTGACGACCTCCTCCAGCGAAAACGTCGAAAAGAAAAACGCTAAACTGGTTACTAAACTCGGGCGGCAGACAAATGCCAAAGATTGAATAATCACTCGGCGACTCACTCCAGCAATAATGTTTCACTCCGGTAGTAGTCACGAATACCTTTTAGGTTAGGTTCGGTGGTTAAATGAAAATGGAGGATCAGAAACAAAAATGACCATTCCCGGCGGACAAATTTTGCCAAATTTCAGAAAACTTTTTGGATTAGTGAAATACGTATCTCGAAATCCGAAAACGTTTTGGCAAATTTTTGAAACGGGTCGTTTTTCAACCAAATCAACGGAAAAATGGCTAAAACAAAAACTTCTCGTTTCCAGAAAGAAGGAAAAAAAAAAAAAAAACCTCCACAAGTACATTTTTTAGGCATTCTTTCAACGTTTTGTATGCGGATCCGAATCTGAAACGAAATACGCCATTTTTGGGGTTGGAGATAGTCGTTTCCGGTAAGTTAGAACACAGGGGGAGGTATTGTTAATCAAGCCTCTGCTTGCTTCCCGTTGGCTTCTATCCCACAACCTACTCTAAAGACTAGTTCCAAAATAGTTAAGAAGAAGGTTACATTTAGAATAGACATCTAACTTAAAATCAACCAAGATTTTGCATTTCACTTAGCTTGTAGGATTTGCACTTCATCTAGGATAGTCAAGCATCCAAGCAAAGATTGTTCATCTAGTTACTTGGCATCTAATTGGTGATAAACAAGTGTCAAAATTTCTGAATCTAACACATTAGAAACCCCTACTACAATATCTGGTTTATTATCTCCTACTTGTTCTCTACATTAACAAGTTATTTAACTACATAAACACGAAGTAAACACAATTGCAGCCTTCACAAATGTACAGATCAACAACTAAAATACACTGAGACAATAACACAAGGGACACCGTTATTTTTGGACAATCGTCCCCGGAAGAACCCAATTCGGGAAAACCGGTGCAGCATATATGAGGGTTTTATTATTAAGCAGATTTCCAAATACAACTAGGGTGCCAAAATTGGCTCACCCTTCAGAGAATATCCTCGGCAGTAGTACCTCTATTCGAAGACAGATATTTCGACAAATCAGCAACCAGATGAACAATCCCACAGTGACTTCGGTTGTTCCTTGCACTGGACAGTGAACGCTGCTCCAAGCACTCCTCTAGAATTGCGTCACCCTTCAGGAACTGTATCACCCTCTCCTGACTCTGCTTCAACAAATCTGCTCCCAGCCTGTCCCACAGAATCTCCTCAGCACAGCCTCTTCAGCCCAGTGTCAGCCTCTACAGCTCTTTGCACTGTCTGCGTCAGCCTCTGTGGCTTCTACATCAGCCTCTGCAGCTTTCTGCGCCAGCCTCTGCAGCTTTCTGCGTCAGCCTCTGCGGCTTTCTGCACCCTCTGCGCTGGCCTCCTTAGCCTCTACATCAACCCTCCTAGGCTCTACGCTGTCTCTTCTGGCACTTTGCTGCCTCTCTGATATGTATTCTTTAGCCTTGGATTGAAATCCCTTACTGAACTGCCCTCACTGCAACTAATCTCTAACTCGATTTCCTCAACAAACCCAGCCCCAGAAAATCGAATTCTTGATCTCTCTTAGTGTGTCTCCAACTGACCCTCAAGCCTCCTCTTATACTTTTCATGTTGATGATTCAAAAACCAAAATTAAGTCCCTAATCAACGGCTAAGGTTAGAACTAGCTTGATCCTCGTCACTTAGAACTTTCTCAACCATATTATATTAATACACATTAGTATTTTTATTTTCCTAAGTTTAGACTTAGGAACTCATTAAAAATATTAATTATTTTAATATCTCTTCATTCGGGTGGAATTTCTCCAAACGATTTCTGGGTCTTGGAGATCTCATGTGCCTTAGCCTCTCCACCAAATTTCAAAGCTAGAGCACATCCAATGCTACCCAAAATCAACAAGAAGTTGACTCCATAAGGCACTGGTCTCACATTTAAATCTAATCTGATTTTTAAGTCTTGCTAAAATTAACCACGTAGCTAGGCCTTTCAATCGTGTCTCCTGGACTTGTTGGTTGCCAACAAGTCTTTCATCCTTACATTTCATAAAGACTACCCCCATAGCTTGTTGTTGGGAGACAACTAGAACAGAGTGGGCAGAGATCAGAGTGATAGCCCCCATCTTGAGTCGTTGTCGCACCATCCTTGTACAATCTGAGAGACAACAAGCCCCAAAGAGAGAACAAGTGGGCTTCATGAAGAATTTGTCCAGCTCAAAGAGAATATAAATAAAGAGGTATTCAACCTATTTGATGACACACGCACCAAGCAATTCAAGTTTGCAATTCAGGTAGAAGGAAAAGCGTGAAGTTAAGAAGAAAAAGAGACGAAATCTTAAGCATCCAAGATATTGCTTCTGCCACACGTGCTACTATAGATCCAGAATATTTTGAGATGTTGCAGGTCAGATATGGCTACTACGGGTTCGAGGTCCGAGGTATCTAAGATGTTGCAGGTCCGAGATGTTTCTAGATGAAGTTACACTTATGACTTGGTTTGACTTTTGGAAAGAATGATGAAGTATCTCTATTGAAGGCTGACTTGGTGGAGGAGATCACTCTGTTGAGTCTAAAGAGCCTTGGTCGTCTCAATCTGATTTGAAACTATTAGTGGAAGAGTTTGACTGGGTTTTCCCCTTCATAGAGGTTTTTCCCTGGCTGAGTGCCTATATCTGGTGTCCTTTTGTCTTTGATAATCTTCATGTTTTGGTAGTTGTTTGATGATGAAGAACATAATGATTATAATTACAAGAATAATCTAATTAAAGAAGCAAAATAACATCACAAGCGCCTATCAAATTAAGAGAAATCATTTTTATTAGCTCCCCTAAGTATTTTCTCAACAGTATTTAGTATCAACATGTTATTTGATATGATAGAAATGTGTTAGAAAAGGAGAAAACCAAATATTTAAATAGGAATATGGTTAAATAGGCTAAGAACCACAGAGGAAGTATTCCAAAAGATCATCATAAACGAATATCAAATGCATAGTAATTCAATATCAGAAATTTTGCTGGAAATTTTAAGAAGCATGCAGTGGGTTTATAATCTCAACTCAATAAACCAATTTCAGATAAAGTTTATTATATGTATTGTCATACAATACTATTTGAGCTTTCCTAAACCTGAATGTATAACAGATCCTAACAACAAACACATTTCTTTCTTGTATGAAGCTATATCACGAAGCCCAGCAATCCTTATTTAACGATGCTATTCACTAATTCTAAGTGAGTACAATTTGTGTGCACGTTAGAATGAATCGAAGACAGTGATCACTTCTATATGCCTGACAGTGGTTGCCAAAATGCTAATGAGAAGGATATACATCTGACGCCTTGCTTGGAGTATAGTTAGAGATAGTCGCTTGTGCTACAAATATTAATTTTTAGAGATAGTTGAGCTAGTTGTTAGAGCTTATATACTTGCATGACCTTATCAATAGGGATAACTAAATCATACGTGGACTCATAATACCCAATCAAGTAAATTTCCCAAATTTGGTCAAAACGTATGAGTCATCATCTAATAAACGTGAAGACACAAAAGGTTCAAAATATTGAGAAAAGAAGCCTAATATGACCCTTGTGATGATTCTCAAGCTTCCCACCTTTTGCAAAGACATATATGTATAACCACATCTTATTCAATGTGACAATGTCTAGGCAACGTATTTCTTAATCATTAGAAAAGTTGTAAACAATAGAGAAAATAGGGCAGTTCTTCATGAGCTCACCTGGCCAGAACCTACACGAAAGATGTAAGGCTGACCCTTATCCAATGAACTGTAAACCATAAAAAAAAAACAAATTATGATAATGTTAATGACTCATGATCTGAACACTTACGATGACATAGTAACTTTAATCATTAAAACTTGCCAAAGGACTTCTAACATTCTAGCAATTTCTTGAAAGGGATACATGATACATGTCTAGCAGATCAAGAGGCCTATGGAGAAATCTAGGAGTGTGGTTAATTTTTTAAGAAAAAAATATCATTATTGACTAACTTGATTCCAAAAATAATGTGCTTTCATGTAGCAACAAGAGAGATTGACATGCAAACTGTTTCCGCGTTTCAATTGTTGCTTTCGATTCAAAGTAAATAGAAGACCATATAATGAAGGTACTATCAAGATATAGCATGATAATAGGTATTTGTAATTAATATCTCCATAGGCGTGACCATCTAAATGTACATAGTATATATATATTTACCCAAACACTTATAGGCTTTAGTGTCAAATGCCATGGTACCAAACATTCAAATTTTTGGATGATCTGGCACCCAAAACAACATCTTGGAGGGGTCTACCATTTCAATCAAGGTTGTATTATCAATCCCCTAAAATAAGAAGGAAAACTAATACCATAAAAATTCATAAGATAGTTAGGTTTCTTTAGGTCATCATCATATTTGGTTATAGTTGCAAATTTTTGTTAGATTTGATTAAATTCGTAAGGCCATTCTTGCAACAACACAATCTAGTCAACATGATGGCATTTATAATAGAAAGTACATTTTGTTATAGCCCAAAATCTATGTACTATCTATTTTCATAATGAAATATCCCTAATTTCTTAAGTGATAAGGAGACCTCCCAATTTTTGCACAATTTTGGCATTGGCATCCATTTTGGTGATTTAACTTAGGAGAAGGGGATCAATTAAGTTTCTAGTGGGTTGTGGGACAACCCACAAAGCATACACACCCCTTTGAGGCACACATTTGTGGAGAGAGAAGAAGGGAGGGAAAATCGAACTAAGTTGAGGAAGGGGCACACAAGGAGGAAAGAAGAGGCAACAAGCTTAAATATGAGGTGAGGGCTATTGTTTGGGCCTTTTGACAATTTTACAACTGAACCTAGCTGTTTGCTTTAGTTGCTCAACCAAGTTAACACAACACTGCTTAGTACAAGGAGATTTCCGGGCTGAGATCTTAGGTCCTACTTCAGTGGACTTCGAGTGCCACCCTAGAGGAATCCTTGGATACTTTGGGAGCCATTCTAGAGCTGGAACAAGTAGCTTGCTCTCAGTTTTGTGTGTGTCCAGGATGTTGGGAGGAATTCGCACAAGTAGAGGGAGGTAGTTGTGGAGCAAGATAATTTTTGGGGAATTCAGAGCTGGTCTGGAGTGGAAATTGTCGAAGATTTTGGGTGGTTTGTAGTCAATGAATTGAGGGGATAATTCAGGCTAAGAATTTGTCTTCCAGGGCCTGCGTAGGGTCCTCTCTGGCAGAGACACATAGAGGTCAAGGGGCAGGAGAAATTGGGCTTAAGGGTTGGAGTTTCAAGGAGAAATTTGCAGGAGTTTTTGGGGTGTCTTTTGGAGGCTTTGAGAAGTATCCATCAGCTAATGTCTGGCAGTGCGTACAACCAGTGAGACTGGGAAGCTCACCCTTTTTGTGGCTTTTGTGAGAGGTCGGATTGGAGGCAAATTCCTTTCTAGGTTTGGTGGAGCTAAGTGAGAAGGGGCACCAACTACAATTTCATTCTTTCCTAAGTACATTGGATATTTGTACAACTATTCTCCTTCAGCGATATCGTCCAGAATTTCAAGGGTAGTGCAGGGATTTTCTAGGTTGAGTCATTTCAGCATGTGGGCAACTCATTGTGATCTGGATTTGGCTTGCTTGCTATAGCAAGCCCATGTGCCTCTGTTCCACTCATTTTGTACTCCATTTCACTCGGATTAATAAAATGACTTAGTTTCCAGATTATTTATCTTGTGCAAATTGATAAATTATGGGTTTGTGCAAATTTTTGTTGTCGTTCATAGTGCATGCTTCTGTTTACACTTAATATTTCCATTTAAGAATATTATAGTGTTATTAGAGAATGTTCTTGGTTGTGTGGGAGAAAGTAGTTGGTGATGCCACCTAGGTACCAAAGTTTGGTTTTTCAAAGGGCCCGAGGCAGAAGTAGAGGTAGAGGACGTGATAGAGAAGGAGGGCTTAACCCATTTTCAGACACTGAGTTGGACAACATTAGAGAACATATGGAGGGACAAGGGGGTGATGAGTATCCAAGACAAGAGGGCCAAAACCAGGTTATGGATGAGTTGTTGAGGGTGAACCAATAGATGTTGAGGCAGGGCCAATTGTTGAAGGATGTGACGTAGCAAATGATGGGCTTGTAGGTGCATAACAACCACGAGCATGAAAACAATGGAGATGGGGGTTCCACAGTAGGAGGCGGGAGCCACCATATGCAAGGGCATGCATTTCAGTGGCCACATACTCTAGTGCATGGTCAAAACAGTCGTCACACTATGTCATAGTTCATGGATGACCTGAAGCGAGAGAGAGAACCAGACTAGGATGAGACGCAATTCATTGATGGATGCCATCTCCACGACTAGAGATATGATTGACATAGTGCCCAAAGCCAAGGCTCCTTACCCTGCCAAACTCACTACTCCCTAAGGGAGCAGAGACACTAGGCATACCCACTGGGAGGTTAGCCGTGGCCAGCTCGATGATGAGACTAGGAGGGACCTCCAGAGGAGGAAGATGTGTTTAATGTGTAAGGAGTTTTGGGCACCAAGGCACAAGAGCACCAACGACAAGGCTCATTACAATGAGGTGTACTCAGATAGTGAGCTCAAGGACAAGGTTGAGCAGGAGATAAACAGTGGGTATGGAGGACCACAGTTCGCGGGAGGAGGACCACCGCCACCACTACCACCACAGGGAGGATGCCGATTTGTTCCGACCAGGGGCATTCTTGCTTCAATTCAGGGAGTTCCAAAGTACTTGACACTACGGATCAGGGGCAACATGTGTTAGTATTATTGGACAGTGAGGCTACCCACAACTTTATTGATGCCCAGATAATGGAGCGGAGGGGTATACATACAGAGACGTTTGAGGGGGTTTCGATGTTGGTACCATGAGACCGAACAATGCAGTGCACGAGATATGTCCCCATCCTACTTCTGAATATGGGGAACTATTCCGTGATTGATCATTTCTTTGTGGTTGATGTTTCGGACACCAATGTGGTGATGGATGCCCAATGTTTGTACTCATTCAGAATCGGCTAAGGGTCGAATCTGATTCTAACTCCGTCTCAGTATCGACTCAGCCTAGTTGATTTCAATGACTCGGTCATTGCAAAAAATACATTAAATATTTATTTTTTATGAGAAAACATATTTTTAAAGATTTTCATTCATGTTTCCAAACTCAAAGCATTAGAATATAGAGAGAAGACAACATATGATCAAAGTATGCTCATGAATATATCTATTGTATCAAAATGACACCCAGTGCACTATCCAATACATGTAATATATAGAGATCAAAACAAAAACACATAACCGAGGCTCTAAATGGCCTCAACAACAAAACATCACTAGTCACTACTGCTAAACAAGGTAATATCATTTGGCTCAGACTCTAAATCAGAGTCAAACGGGGAAACCCATGGCTCCTCCTCACTACTGCTCCAAAAACCAACTCCAACTCTTCACAAACTCCTCACAAATGCTCACATAAATGCAATGAGATAGTTGTGAGTAAATCTGAGTGGGTTGGATCACTTTTATAGGCTTCGAAGAGGGGTAGAGGCATTAAGAAAAAAAAACAAAAAAAAATTGAATTTGAAGTCTGAGTTGCCGCCTTTATTCACCATGGACTAGCTCGATTGGTTTAAGACGGACTTGGCCAAACGGACTGAATCGATGTCCAGCTCAGCTGGTTCAGTAACGGACCGGCTGTCAAATCGGTTTTTCTACCTAGCCGACTCAGGCAGGGGTCTGGCTCGATCAACCAGGCCAAATCCAATTCAGACCGACCTACTTTTAAAACACTGCCCACCACAAACGATAGCTGCCCCTCGAATGGAGGCAGAATTGAGGCGTGGAGATATAGACTTAGAGTGCGTGATGGAGCTCAAAATTTCAGAGGTCGGGACTTAGGCACAAGTTCATATAGACATCCTTGCACTGCTGAAGAGGCATCGGGCAGTTTTTGGGGAGATCCCTCCAGGGCCCAGGTAGGCCACCTGATTGGGGTTTGAGCATGCCATTGAATTGGAGGAGGGCATACATGTCGTTATCACTGCTCCGTATCGGCACCCCAAGGCCTATCGGGAAGAGATTGAGAGGGGCATCGAGGAGCTATTCGTGTTGGGGCGTATCAGGCCTAGTACTACTACTAGCACTTTTGCTTCATCAGTGGTGCTGGTGAGAAAAAGGATGGGACCCTTTGCATGTGCATTGACTATCAGGCACTAAACAAGAAGACTCTGAAGAACTAGTATAACCCATACCCCGTATAAATGACTTGATGGATGAGCTTAGAGGAGCCAAGTACTTCTCTAAGATAGACTTGCGCTTAGGGTATCATTAGATTTGGGTGCATGATTAGGACATTCCAAAGACGGCATTCGGGTGCCATTATGGGCACTTTGAGTTCCTGGTGATACCCTTCGGACTCACTAATGCCCCAATGACATTTCAGTCTTGCATGACCCATGTGTTCCGCAGGCACCTGCGCAGTTTTGTTCTAGTGTTCTTCGATGACATACTTATATACAACAAGATATGTGAGGAGCACTTGTAACACTTGGAACAGGTCTTGAGCATCCTGGAGTGGAGCAACAATTTTATGCTAAGATGTCCTAAGTGAGAATTTGGGTTGACTGAGATGTTGTACTTGGGGCATGTGATAGGAGAGGATGGAGTCAAAGTCTACCAAGAGAAGATTTGCGCCATCCTTGATTGTCCCACCAATGTTGGAATTTCTAAGTCTCACTATTAGAAACCCTTCCTGTACTTTCTGATTTATTTCTTCCTACTTGTTCTATTAATTAACTAGTTATTTACCATGTAAATGCTGAAAATAAACAGTCTCAACACATACAGATCATCAATTGAAGGAAAAACAAGCACACAAGTAACACCGTTATTTTTGGACTAATGTCCTCGGAAAAACCCAATGAGGGAAAACCGGTGCAACTCTCTGAGGGTGTTATTATTAAGCAGTTTCAGAATACAATCTAGGTGCCAGAAATGGCTCACCCAACAGAGAATGTCGTCGCTAGTAGTACCTCTCAGTTCGAGATAGATATCAGCCCCAATCTACCCCACAAAATCTCCCAGCATCAACCTCTAGGGTCTGTGTTAGCCTCTTTGGCCCAATGTCAGCCTCTCTGAGCTCTACGTCAACCTCTGAAGCCTCTGCGTCTCCCACGCTGGCCCTCCCCAGGCTTTGCGCATCTCCTGGCTGCCTCTGTGTGGCTTCTGGCTGCTTCTGCGTGGCCTCTAGCTGGCTCTATGTCAACCCTCTCCTGGCTTCTGCACTGATGCTTCCGATACTATCTTTGCCTCTCTACTACTGCATTCACTTCCCCTCAGCTGCAACTCTGATCGCTCCTTCAATTTCCTCAGCAAGCCCTGCCCCTGAAAATCTAATTCTTGATCAACTCGATGTGTTCTCCAAGTGACCTTCAAGCCTCCTCTTATACTTTTCTAGTTGAAAATTCAACGGTCGAGATTAAGTCCCTAATCAATGGCTAAGATTAGATCTGGTTTGATCCATAACTTTTGAACCATTCTAACTTAGTTTTATATTAATTCACATTAATATTTTATTTTTCCTAAGTTTAGACTTAGGAACTCCATTAAAAATATTAATTATTTTAATATCTCACAAACCGGTTAGAATCTGCCCAAACCATTTCTGGATATTGGAGATCTCATGTGCTTTAGCCTCTCCACCAATTTTCGTGGCTAGAGCATATCCAATGCTACCCCAAATCAACACTCCCTCTTAGCAAGGACTATGCTCTAGTAATACTCCTCACTGAGCATCACCCTGATCATCTGGCATCGGTCCCTATGCTGATGCTAGGCCTACTGCGCAACATCCTCTGCACTGTTGCATCATGCACTGCTACCCATGGCCCTGCCACTACCACTACTGCATATGTACGGCAGCTCCCTCTACATCCGTGCTGCTGCCCATGGCCCTGCCACTGTTGTATCTGCACTGCAAACCCTCTCATCATGATGCATCGTGCTACCCATAGCACTACCACTACTAACTGTTGCACTACAACTCAGTTACTGAGAAGTAAGTAACTGATCTCCCAACTCTGACATCTCCGTCAGGCTAGAAACACTCCCGATGTTGAAGCTCCCTCTTTTACTGACAAGTGCTCCCTCTCTAACCTCTGCGTTGCTGCAACAACTTTGTGCATCTCGCACTGCTGCCTCACACTGTCCTAGGACTCCTGCATTGTAGCTCCTTCAGTCGCTCCATCTGCATCCGTCTTTACCGACATCTTCCAGTCCTACTTCTCCTCTTTGGGGCTCTCATAGCAAGGTATAATCCAAGAGGTTGGGTACCTCAAGGATCCTGCCCCTCATTGTCTATAGTCCATCTCACTACAGCTCGATATCTCCCCACTTCCTCTCAAGTGGCGCATGAGTACTCATGGCACAGTTGTCATCTATCTCCACTTCTTTCTCCGCCCTCGCTAGCGCTACCTTGGTCTCAAAAGCCTCTCCCTTGCTCTTCTTCCTTGGACACTGGTTCGCATGGTGACCCAGTTCCCCATAGTGGAAGCACTTGACCTTGGAGAGGTCCTTCTTCTTTTGTTCTCTTGCTTTCCCCAAGTGCTAGAGTAGCATCCTCCTCTTCCTCCTTCTTGATTCTGACCCCCTTGCCGCTGCTTCCCGCCTTGGTTAGCTTTCTGATCTCTTCTTGACAAAGAGCCATCCACAATTCCTCCCAACCTAGAATGGTCAACCTGCCTAATATGGTCTGGACAAATACCTCCCAATCCTCTGAGACTGCGTTCAATGCGGTCCTCACCAACATCTCCTCATCTAGCGTGGCCCCTATGGAAGTTAGCTGATCCTGGATCTCCTTCAATCGACCAAGGAAGGTGTGTATCTGTTCTCCCTTCTGCATTTGGTATGACCGCAACTGATTTTCTAGTAGCATCTTCCTCTTCACAGAAGTATGCTGATACAATTTCGTCAGGGCCTCCCACATCGCATTTGTTGTGTCCTTTTCGGCAATATGTGGTACTACATGGTCCTTGACCCTGTCAAGGATGATGCTCTTGGCCCTCGCCATTGCCTCCTCATACTTTTCGTTCTCAACTGGATCAACTGGGATTGCTATCGTGTTCAAGGCGAAGTGCTTGAGACGATTCCTGTCTAGAATGGACAAGATCCTGGCTTTCCAAACTACGAAGTTTGAGGCTCCCTCCAGTCTGTCCTGATCTCTTACCCCATTCACTGCCATTTCGCTGCTCTTTTTTCAACTCTTCCGAGTCTCTCTACTTCCTTCCTGGAAGTTCTTGGTGTGACTCCCTCTAAGCCTCGATTTCCCTTCTGGAAACCCCTCTACCAATGTCGAGATGCCCCCACTCCTATCATTAGTGCAGTTGCACCACTGATCTAGATTTCTTGGCTAGAAATCCCCGGCAGCAACTTCCTCCTCCTTGGTCTTGCCCTATTAGGTACTGTTCTGACCACAGTACCCCACCAGCTTCACTTTGCAACTTACCCACAGGCTCCTATGCCCCAGCAAACTGAAGGTTAGAGCCTCTAGGCTCTACGCAATCCCGACACCAGCAAAATCTTCACCTATTGGCCACGGGTGTCAATCCTTTCTGACTGAGAAAGATGACCGAGCACTGCATAGGTCAGGTCTGCTCCTCTCTACCATTGTGTTGATCCTCTTCCCGGCTCGAACTGATGACCAGGCACTACGTCACCCCTTGCTGCTTTTTCTCTAGGAACAGCTTTTGTCACTCGGGACAGTTGTTTCTGCTGCTGCTACTTTGCTCGGCTGATGCCCTTAGTTATCCTGTGATCTGCAACCATGCTCTGATACCATTTTGGAATTTCTAAGTCTAACTATTAGAAACCCTTCCTGTACTTTCTAATTTATTTCTTCCTACTTGTTCTACTAATTAACAAGTTATTTACCATGTAAATACTGAAAATAAATACAAGTACAATCTCAACACATACAAATCATCAACTGAAGGAAAAACAAGCACACAAGTGACACCGTTATTTTTGGACTAATGTCCCCGGAAAAACGCAATGCGAGAAAACCGGTGCAGCTATCTGAGGGTTTTATTATTAAGTAGTTTCAAAATACAATTTGGGTGGCAGAAATGGCTCCTTCAACAGAGAATGCCCTTGGCAATAGTAACTCTCAGTCGGAGACAGATATCAGCCTCAATCTGCCCCACGAAATCTCCCAGCGTCAACCTCTAGGGTCTATGTCAGCTTCTCTGGCCCAACGTCAGACTCTCTAGCCCAACGTCAGCCTCTCTGGCCCAACGTCAGCCTCTCTGTGCTTTGTGTCAGCCTCTGGAGCCTTTGCGTCTCCCACGCTGGCCCTCCTCAGGCTCTGCGCAACTCCTGCCTGCTTCTGCGTGGCCTTTGGCTGCTTCTGCGTGGCCTCTAGCTACTTTTGCGTGGCATCTAGTTGGCTCTGCATCAACCCTCTCCCAACTTCTGCGCTAATGATCCCAGTACTATCTTTGCCTCTCTGCTACTGCATTCACTGCCCCTCAGCTGCAACTCTGATCACTCCTTCGATTTCCTCAACAATCCTTGACCCAGAAAATTGAATTCTTGATCAACTCTGTGTGTTCTCCAAGTGACCCTCAAACCTCCTCTTATAATTTTCTCATTGACAATTCAACAGTCGAGATTAGGTCCCTAATCAACGGCTAAGATTAGATCTGGCTTGATCCATGACTTTTGGACATTTCTAACTCAGTTTTTTATTAATCCACATTAATATTTTATTTTTCCTAAGTTTAGACTTAGGAACTCCATTCAAAATATTAATTATTTTAATATAACGCAAACCGGTTAGAATATGCCCAAACCATTTCTATTGGAGATCTCATGTGCTTTATCCCCTCCACCAATTTTCGTGGCTAGAGCACATCTGATGCTACCCGAACTCAACAACCCTAGGAACGTGACAGAGATGAAGGGATTCCTGGGCATATGCACATATTACGGGTGCTTTGTGAGGGGATTTTCTCGCTGGCCGCCCCCTTACAGACCTCACGAAGAAGGGGCCATTCAGTTGGTCAAACACAACACCGTGTGAAATTTTTAATCTATTGCATCAACTAGAAATTATTCTTCTAACTAATTAAAAATTAGGCATAGTTTATTTGCTACAACAAACAATGCATAAAATCACAATTGCAATTTTCACCATAAAAATGTTGCGGAAAATAAAATACTACTACTAAGAAATATAAATCACACACAAAAAAATGACAGTTATTTTTGGACAAATGTCCCTAGAAAAACCCAATGTGCGAAAACCGGTGCAACAAATGAGGGTTTTATTATTATGCAGCAATGAAATAATTTGAGTACAATTTATGGATGCCCAGGTGGTTATCCAATCAACAAATATCTGGAAAATATATTAGAGAGAAAATTCTCTCACTCCACAAGCAATCTCGCACCAGCTACCTTAGAAAAATTGGTTGTCTAAACCCTTGAGCAGGCCTTCTACGCTGCCTCTGCACAAACCCTCACACACGTGGCTCAATTTAGCCTCTGATTAAGTTGTCCCGCCTGTCTCTGCTGCTGGAAGTGACTCTTCGGCCCTCTGGAAAAATTTCTCGACCTCTTGAAGTTGAATCGACCTCCCTCTCAGCTAAATCGAACTGCTCATTGAAGCATTTGTGCAATTCTTGCATAGCTTCACTGTGGAATACTTTTGTCACTTGTTGTTGCCTCTCCAGAACTGGAATCTCCTCCAAAATCATTGTCTCTGCCCCTCATTGACTTTGCTTCCCCTCTGGCTCAAACTGCTCTTCCCTGCTCGGTTGTTGTTGTTGGATAGCTCAATCTGCCAAGGAAATTGATCTCTCAAGTGTCTTCCTCCAACCCCATCAGACTTCTCTTATAATCTCTCGTTGGCTCACCGACAACCATGATTAAATCCTCATCAACGACTAAGATCAACTCTGAGTCGATCTAGGTGAGATTCTAGATAAATATCACCTTTCTCAATTAATTCTTGTTAATTAATGACTTTTCCTACGTTAGACTTAGGAAATATTTAATTGTTGACTAATTAACTTAATTGAGCCATCTCTAGGTGTTTTCTCTTGAAACTTTTTCTAGGTTCTGGTGTTTTAGCGTTTCTTAGCCTCTTTGACAAAAGTCGAGACTAGAACCCCTGTCTGATGCTACAAAAACTAACACTCCCTCTTAGCGAGGAAGGTGTTCTACTGTCTCATAACATCCTCCCACACACGCTGCCGAAATTTGACAACTGTGACAACCTGTCGCTGCCCACCAAGCCACTGCACAACTCTAATTCATCTGCTACTCTGAGCTGGACCAACCTGCATCTACACTATTGTTGACACTGCATTTTACACCTTGTACTGCCGCAAACTCTTCTCTGTGCTACACCTGATCTCATACTGCTGTTGCTTCTGCAACTATTGCAACTGAGAAAAAAACTTGCATGTCCTTGCTACTGAAAACGGTTCTCCACATACCCATATGTTCCCTAAAATAAACAAACTTAGCTCTCCCTAGAGATTTTGTGAGTATATCTGCAACCCGCTCTTCTGTCAGAACATCATGTAGTTGGATTGCTCCACCCTGCACATAATCTCTAATGAAATGGTATTGAATGTCCCTATGTTTCGACCTATCGTGAAACACTAGATTCTCAAAGAACTTGATGCAACTTGGTGTTGATTTGTGGTAGCATTGGATGTGCTCTAGCCATGAAAACTGATGGAGAGGCTAAAGCACATGAGATTTCCAAGGCCCATAAATGGTTTGGATAGATTGTACCCAATTTGTGAGATATTAAAATAATTGATATTTTTAATGGAGTTCCTACCTCTAAACTTAGGAAAAATAAAATATTAATGGGTATTAATATAAAACTGGGTTAGAAGGTTCCAAAAGTCATGGATCAAGCCAAATCTAATCTTAGCCGTTTATTAGAGATTTAATCTCGGTCATTGATGGACCAACGAGAAAAGTATAAGAGGAGGCTTGAGGGTCAATTGGAGAATACACCAGAGTGATCAGTCATTCATTTTGCTAGAGAGGGATTGCTAAGCAAAGTTGAATCAGTGATCAACAGCGAGGGGCAGTAAGTATGAGGCAGAGAGGCAAGGACAATACTGGGAGACCAACACAAAGGAAGAGAGAGCGAGAGCAGCGGGTAGTCCAAGCTACATAGAGCCCAACAGAGGCTGCGCAGAGCCCAGAGAGACTGTGTCGTCCATGCAGAGGGCAGAGGGAGTGACACAGAGGCTCCTAGAGGTTGCGCAGTGCCTCACAGGGCTGACGCAGAGGGCCATGGGGCTAACGCAGGTCAGCAAGAGCCTGACGCAGAGGCCAGAAGGGCCAGCGCTAAGCGTCAGTTATGCCAGAGAGGGTTTCGTGGGATAGGTTTTCTAAATACTTGTTTCCGGATATAGAGGTACTGTTGCGGTGTATTTTTCTCTATCGGGGGAGCCGAATTAGGCACCCAATAGTACTCAGATAGACTGCATAATAATATAACTCTTTGAATAGCTGCACTGATTTTCCCGCATTGGGTTTTTCCGAGGACATTTGTCCAAAAATAACGGTGTCACTTGTGTGTTTGTTTTCTTTCAATTGATGATTTGTAGATGTTGTGACTATATTGTGTTTATTTCGATATTTAAATATATTAAATAACTTGTTTGAATTTAAACAAGTAGAAGAAATAAACCAACAAATACAGATTAATTTTCTAACGGATAGACTTAGAAAATTCAACATGGTATCAGAGCGTGGTTGTAGATCACAAGAAAACTAATAGCATCATCTTAGCAGAGCATTTGCAGCAAATTCAGCTATCCCTAGTGACAGAGTTGATCCTTGTAGAAAGCGACAAAGGAATGAGTGACACAGAGGGACTGCGTCATCAATTTGGGCCAGAGAGAGGTAGCGCAGAGGCTGAGGGCAGAAACAGGTTCATGCAGAGCCATGTAGAGGCCAGATGGGCTGATGCAGTTGCCTAAGGGAGCTGTTCTGCCGGTGCCAGGATTGCGCAGAGACAAGAGGCTCAATCCTTCAGTCGCTGAGGCATAGGAGGCTCTGGATAGTTTGCGGAGCGAAGCTGGTGGGGTACTGTGGTCAGAACAATACCTAACAGGGTAAGACCAAGGTGGAGGGAGTTGTTGCCGAGGGGGATTTCTAGCCAAGGAATCCAGATCAATGTTGCAGTTGCACAGATGATCAGAGTGGGGCAACTTGATGTTGGCAGAAGGATATCTAGGAGGGAAATCAGGAATCAGAAGAAGTCGAGAAGAGAGTTTCCAGACGGGAAGTAGAGAGACTCAGAGGAGTCGAAAGAGAAGAGCAGAGAGATGGTCGTGAATGGGCTAAGAGATCAGGACAGGCTGGGCAAAGCATCCAACTCTGTGGTCTGGAATGCCAGGATCTTGTCCATTCTAGACAGACATTACATCAAGGGCTTTGCCTTGAGAACGATGGCTATCTTAGTTGACCCGGTAGAAAATGATAGGTACGAGGAGGCAATGGCAAAGGCAAAGTGCGTCATCCTTGATGGGGTCAAGGATCATGTGGTACCACATATTGCCGAGAAGGAAACGACAAAGGAGATGTGGGACGCTTTGAAGCTAAGTTGCAGGAAACGCAGGGGGAGGGGTCGTTTCCGTACGGAAACGAAACGGAAACGCGTTTCCGCGTACCGTACGGCGTGGAAACGCGTTTCCGTCCGTACGGGCGCATTTCCCGAAATGGAAACGCGCCCGTATGGACGGAAACGCGTTTCCACGCAGTATGGGCCCCGGTTTCCACAAAATAACACTTGTTTTTAAAAATTTTTTTTTTCTAATTAATTTTAATTTTTTTAGGGTTTCTAATCACTTCTAGAAACCATTTCTAAAATTATAAAATAGCAGTAAAATAGCAGTTAATGTTAAAATGTTTAAGTAAATGTTATCATAATTCATTAATGGCTTTATGATTGCACATATATAATATTAATAATTTTAAATGTTTTTTATATATATATATATATTATTATATATTATTATATATATTTGCGTTTCCCCATTTCCAAAATTTGGGGAGGTTGCGTTTCGTTTCGCTTCCGCGTTTCGTTTCACTTCCCCATTTCCCCGTTTCGTGCAACTTAGCTTTGAAGACATTGTATTAGCATACTTCCATGCAAAGGAAGATGCTCCTAGAGAATCAGCTAAGGGCATACCAAATGCAGAAGGGAGAGCAGATAGATGTCTTCCTTGGTCGATTGAAGGAGATCCGTGACCAGCTAACTTCCATAGGTGCGACGCTAGATGAGGAATTGATGGTGAGGACCACACTTAACACAATCTCCAAGGATTGGGAGGTATTTGTCCAGAGCATACTGGGCAGGACAAATCTTCGAGATTGGGAAGAACTGTGGGCGGTTCTACGTCAAGAGGAGATTAGACGACTGACCAAGGCGGGGAGTAGCAGCAAAGGGGTCAGGATCAAGAAGGAGGAAGAAGAGGATGTAGCGCTAGCATCTGCGGGAAAGCAAGAGAAGAGGAAGAAGGACCTCTCCAAGGTCAAGTGCTTCCATTGTGGGGAACTGGGTCACTTTGGGAACCAGTCTTCAAGGAAGAGAGTAAGGGAGAGGCTTCTGACTTGAAGGCAGCACTAGCGAAGGTGGAGAAAGAAGTCAAGGAGGATGATGATTGTGCCATGAGTGCTCATGTGCCACTTGAGAAGAAGTGGGGAGACATCGAGTTGTAGTCAAGAGGACTACAGGCGATGAGGGGCAGGATCCTCAAGGTACCCAACCTCTTCGATTATACCTTGCTACGGGAGCCCCGCAGAGAAGTAGCAGGACTGGCGGATGTCACTAGAGACGGATGCAGATGGAGCGGCAAAGAGTGCTACAGTAGAGAAGTCCAGGGGCAGCGCAAGGCTAGCAGGCTGCAACAATGTGAGAGGCACAGGAGTGTTGCAATGGTGCAGGATGGCACAGAGAGGTTCTACAGTGATGCGAAATGCAGGGAGTTGTTGCAGCAACGTAGAGGTCAGTAGAGGGAGCGCTTGTTAACTGCAGAGGGAGATTCAACATCGGGAGTGTTTCTAGCCTAATAGGGATGTCAGAAGTTGGCTGGATCAATTACTTCTCAATAACTGAGTTGCAGTTTAGTAGCAGTATGCAGTAACACGATGCAGCATGATGAGAAGGAATTGTAGTGCAGACGCAGTGCTGGGAAGATGGACCAACAGCAGCACAGATGCAGAGGGAGCTATCATACGGATGCAGTGGTGGCAGTGGCAGGGCCATGGGCAGTAGTACAAGATGCAGCAGTGCAGAGGAAGTTGGGCAGGGAGGCCTAGCATCAGCATAGATATTGGTGCCAGGTAATCAGTGTGATGCTTAGTGAGGAGTATTACTAGAGCATAGCCCTAGCTAAGTGGGAGTGTTGATTTGGGGTAGCATCAGATGTGCTCTAGCCATGAAAATTAGTGGAGAGGCTAAAGCACATGAGATCTCCAAGACCCAGAAATGGTTTGGACAGATTGTACCCAGTTTGAGAGATATTGAAATAATTAATATTTTTAATGGAGTTCCTAGGTCTAAACTTAGGAAAAATAAAATATTAATGGGTATTAATATAAAATGGGTTAGAAGGTTCAAAAATTCATGGATCAAGCCAAATCTAATCTTAGCCATTGATTATAGATTTAATCTCGGTTGTTGATGGACCAACAAGAAAAGTATAAGAGGAGGCTTGAGGGCTAGTTGAAGAATACACCAGAGTGATCAGTCATTCATTTTGCTAGAGCAGGTTTGCTAAGCAAAGTTGAATCAATGATCAGCAGTGAGGGGCAGTGAATACGAGGCAAAGAGGTAGGGACAATACTAGGAGACCAGCACAAAAGCAGAGAGAGCAAGAGCAGCAGTCAGTCCAGGCTACGCAGAGCCCAGTAGAGGCTGTGCAGAGTCTAAAGAGATTGCGTCATCCACACAGAGGGCAGAGGGAGTGACGCAGAGGCTCCCAAAGGTTGCGTAATGCCTCAAAGGGCTAACGTAGAGGGTCCTGGGGCTGACGCAGCGGCCAGAAGGGCCAGCGCTAAGCTTCAATTGTGTCGGAGAGGGTTTCGTGGGACAAGTTTTCTGAATACCTATTTCTGGATATAGAGATATAGAGATATTGTTGTTGTGTATTTTTCTCTGTCGAGTGAGCCGAATTAGGCACCCAGTTATACTCAGATAGACTACATAATAATATAACCCTCTGAATCGCTGGACTGGTTTTCCCGCATTGGGTTTTTCCGAGGACATTTGTCCAAAAAATAACGGTGTCACTTGTGTTCTTGTTTTCTTTCAGTTGATGATCTGTAGATGTTGGGACTGTATTGTGTTTATTTTGATATTTAAATGTATTAAATAACTTGCTTGAATTTAAACAAGTAGAAGAAATAAACCTGCAAAATACAGATTAATTTTCCAACGGATAGACTTAGAAAATTCAACACTTTGATTATCACAATAGATATTAGATCGCCTTCCGATATCTAACTGTTGATTTGGGGTAGCATCGGATGTGCTCTAGCCATGAAAATTGGTGGAGAGGCTAAAGCACATGAGATCTCCAAGACCCAGAAATGGTTTGGGCAGAATCTAACCAGTTTGGAAGATATTAAAATAGTTAATATTTTTAATGGAGTCCCTAAGTCTAAACTTTAGGAAAATAAAATATTAATGTGAATTAATATAGAACTGAGCTAGAATGGTCCAAAAGTCATGGATCAAGCTAGATCTAATCTTAGTCATTGATTAGGGACTTAAACTCGGCCGTTGATGGACCAACGAGAAAAATATAAGAAGGGGCTTGAGGGTCAGTTGGAGAACACACTGAGGGAGACCAGTTAGTGCAATTTCTGGAGCAGGGTTAGCTGAGAAATTCAAAATAGTGGTCTAGAAAGCAGCAGGAGGCAGCAAGTACAGAACAACGAGTCGGGAGCAACAACAGAAGACTAGCACAGGGGAAGGAGAGGCAGACGCAGCGCCTTTCAGGTAGACGCTGAGGCAGCAGGAGACTGCGCAGTCATTAGAGGGCTTGCGTGGGTGACGCAGAGAGACCCAAGGCTGACGCAAAAAAGCAGGGGCTGACGAAGAGTGTCTGGGAGCTACACAGAGATCAGCTAAGCTGATGTTGGGACTGGGAGAAGTGCTGGAGAATTTTTCTCTCTGTTGGGTAAGCCAGTTTGGCACTCGGTTGTACTGAAGAATTGCTGAATAATAAAATCCTCCTTTGCTGCACCGATTTTCCCACATTGGCTTTTTCCGGGGACTGTTGTCCAAAATATCTTTGTCGATGTGTTTATTCTTGTGCATGTGTTTGTTTCTATATTATGGTGTGATATCTGCAGCAGAATTTATTTTAATGTTTATTGAAGGAATTTCATAAATAACTTATTGAAAATAAGTAGGCAAAGTAAATCAGATGTTGTAGTGATAGAATTCTCACACTAACTAGACCAAGTGTCGTAAAGGTGTTCCCTACCTTGATATAGGTCACCAATAGTCAACCCTACTAGGTGCTTCCAACCCCGAAGGGAAAGTGGCATTTCCAAGGTCAACCCCTCAATCAATAGGTTTAAGCATGAATGAGTGGCAATGGAGGGGAAAAGAATTCATGGCCAAGTGCCATGGTTATGGGGACTAGCTAATGGGAGTCCACATCTTGAATGTATAGATGTAATGGAGGAGAAATCATGGAGGCATGAGTTACCCTGCTCTGCTTGCCTTTTCCACCCCTTCTAACGTGCCTTTTACTTCTTTATAATAATGCTTTTTATTTTGAGAGCATAACTCAAGGGTTAGAGCTTTTTCTTTATGATGTAGCATTTAATTTTACCCCTTAAGGTGAAACAATTTATATCTCATCAAGGTCGTGACATGCAAGGGTTCTTTTTGATGAAAGGGAGAATCAAGTGCTTAGGAACCAAGTGATGGCCAATGAGGAGGGTACACTGTAGCCATCACATCTCTCACCTATGTGATCTTAGTAAGGTATCAGGTCACTATGTGAGTTTTGGTCATCTTGGTGTTTCTCAGTTTCTCATCTAACACCATCTTCCTATCTTCTTTAGTGCCCTAGTAAAGTTTTTATCAATGAATCCCACACCTTATAGGTAAATTCCTTCCCGGACACATGAGGTATAAGGTAGTCGTTAATAACATCAAGAAGAATTCTCTTAGCCTTCACATTGCGCTTGCTGAAGTCTGACAACTAAATAGGATGAGTAGGTGGTTGTACTACCCTCTCGACAATATCTCACAACTCAAACTCCTCAGGCAACAAACTATCCTCTCCTTCCTTGGGCCAAAGTTTTTAGCCCCACTTAACCTGTCCTCAACTCCCAAACTAGAAGCCATTTGACCCTTTCAACCAACACAACTATCCAACATTGACAATGGGTAAACAATCTCTCTCTCAACTACCAAATCTCCAGGTTTGTAGGCTGGTTATGCTTGTTGTTCAACACTTCTCAGTTGATAGGTTCATTGTAGCTTTGATACCATGTAAATCCCTTCCCAGTTTTAAGTTTGGTTTTCAATTTAATGCCCTTCCCATAATTATTAGAAACTGATATAAACTTGAATTTAAATCTCAAAACAAGAAACACTTGAGATCTACTCTACTTTTTACTTTTGTTGAGAAATTACACAAGCATGCATGAAATTTGAACACAAGAAATTTTTGGTCAAACTGACCTTGGAAAAACCCCAAAGGGCCTAATATTCCCTCTAATTATATTCTACTAAGTATATCCTTAATTTTTGTAATTTTGACGATGAACAATTTTTGAGCCTAAAACTTAGGAAAAGAGGGTGTGTGGCATCAAATTAAATTGTGTAAAGGGAGGCTGCAAAACATTAGAGAAAAAGGAAAAAAATTATTTGCAAAGTGGAATGTGGGGACCACCCAAAGATGAATTCAAACTCCCTTGAGGAATTCGACTTGGAGCAAAGAAGGAGAGAGGAGGAGGTCGAATTGTGGAGCCCACATGGAGAAAGGAGGAGCAGCAATTATAAATAGAAGGGGAGGCCTCAATTTTGGGACCTTTTTGCCAATTTCAGATCTAAACACTAGTTTGCTTGAGCTGGTCAGCCAAGTCAACTCGTGTTGCTTAGCACAAGAGATTTTCGGGTGGGAATTTCACCTCTTTCTTCAGTGGACTTTGAGTACCACTCTAGGGGATTCTGATTTCATCATTGCAGTGTTGTTCCAGATCCAATTGCAAGGGAATTCGACCCATCTTGAGAGAAGACTAGGCACAGGAAAGGAACACGCACTCCTCAGAAGAGGTAGCTCCCGGGCAAGAGAATTTATGGGTTTTTCAAGGGAATTTGTGCATCAAAATTTTTGGAAGATTGAAGTGATTTGCAGGGCTGAGTGCGGAGGAATTCCTCAGTCTAAATTTGGGCATTTCTGGATCCTACGCAGGCCATCATTGGTAGGAACTTACATTGGGATTTTGGTGTGGAATCTCGTGAGGAGGAAGGGTTGGAAGAACAAAGATTTTGAGGAGAAATTGCAGGAGAATCTCATTGGAATTTTGTTGATGATTGGGGAGCACTCTACAACTCCATTCCAACAATACACTCGGGAGGGCAAGTTGGACAAACACACCCATTTGTGGGTTTTATGGAGAGTTGGATTAGAGCCAAAAGCTTTCTAGTTTTTGCTAGCCATAAGAAGGAAAATACACTAGTTGAAGTTTCTAAATTTTCTTAGCACTTTGCGGGAAGAAATCCCATTTCTCATCTAGCAACAGCATCAGTAAAATTCTGGGTCAGCATACAACATGGATTGGAGTCTATCTAGGACTTGGGCAGCATGATTATCACCTGGGTTTGGCTTTGCTTGCTGTAGCAAGCCCAAGTTCTTCTTTTCCCACTCATTGTACTCCATTTGCTTAATATAATAAAATGGCTCAGCGTTTTTGGTGCAAATTTATGGTCTAACTGATATTTTTGGGTGTGTTAAATTTTGGTTGCATGTTCGTAATTTCGCTTCTGTTATCACTTAATATTTCCTCTAGGAATATTATAGTGGTATCAATGCTGTGATCTGGCCAGTTGTGGGATAGAATTCCTTCTATGACCCTAGGAAACAAGAATAATATAATTTACAAGAGGTACAAATACAAGGGAAAAGAGAAGGAATTAGAGATTACCCCAGATTCAAAGGTCCCCAAGCAAGAAGCGACAGAGATGACAGGCAAAGATGACACGAATTTTCAGAGCATACTGAAGGCTCTGAATGATCTGGTGAAGGGGAAAAAGGAAGTGATGGATGAGATGAGGTAGCAATGCGTTAGAGAACTTTATGGAGTTCATGGGAGGAGAGAGCTCAGGAGCATCCCACATTACAAATAATACTATCCCTCAAAGCCATCACCTTATTTACAGTGGGCCACCTAGATTGACCATGTCCATGTTCTTGACTAAAAGAATCGGGGAACAACCGGACATGGATGAGATGCCTATGGGGGACTATTTTTGTGAATATTAGTCTATGGGAGAAGAGTTTCGAGTTGCCTTGACTTTCAAGTACCCTTTCCAACTCACGTATAACAATAGTGGCAAGGGACCCGGTGGCTCTTCTATGTAGGGCACAGATTTACAGCGCACAGTTGGGAGGTTGTACCTCCCCACTTATGATGGCTCTTCTAAATGCATAGCTAGGGAATGGGTGGAAAAAATTGACACCTACTTTCACCTTAACCAGATGACAGAAGTGGAGGTAATCAAGATGGATACTTTACACTTGGAGGGAGATGTTCATGATTGGTGGTTCCATGGACTATCCACGTTGGGGCATGCTAGCGTGACCTCTTACGAAGACTTTACCAAGAGGGTGTTGGAACGTTTTGACCTAAGAGACCCTGAGACACAATTCAAATAGTTGACCAACTCAAGCAAATAGGAAGCGCGGAACAATACATTCATAATTCTCGAGATTGTCAGTGATGGTGCCAGATCCATCGGAGGACAGGAGAGTCTTCCTATTTGATGAGGGTTTAGCTAAACCCATCGTGGATTGGTGAGGTCTAATAGACCTACTTCGTTTTAGGATGCAGTGAGCAGGGCTCAGGATTTGCAAGGAGCAATCACCAAGCCTAAACCCCAATACCCACGAGACCTACTTTTCCACAGAAAGGTAGAGATATCAAACCCCAACTACAGAGGTAGATGCCAGGGCATGGGTAGTTGGATGATTAGATGAGGAGAGACCTCCAGAGGACTAAGTTGTGTTTCACGTGCCAGGAGCCATGGGCACTAGGGCATCGGTGCAACAAGGGCAAGGCCCACTACATAGAGGTGTTCTCAGATAGTGAGTTGGAGGATGAGGCAGCGCAAGAGGAAAAGGGAGGTGACAATGAGCCACAGGTTATTGGAGGAGGAGGCCCACCTCCCCCACCTAGAGGAGGTTCTTTCTTGCCCAAAGGAGGAGTTATTGCTTCACTTTGGGGAGTACCAAAGTACCTAACATTGAGCATTAGAGGCACAGTGTAGGGGCAACATGTGTCAATGTTAGTGAATCGTGGGGCTACCCATAGTTTCGTTGATGCCTAGATGGTAGAATGGAGAGGCATACACACTGAGACCTTTGAGGGCTTTTCAGTCCTAGTGCCCGGAGATAGGACCATGCAGTGTACCAGATACATCCCCAGTATGAATGTGACTATGGGGAAATATTCAATGACAAATCATTTCTTTGTAGTTGATGTTTCAGACACTAATGTCGTGATGGGTGTTCGATGGCTTTACTCCCTTGGGCATGTCACCATTGACTAGAGGAGGTTGGAGATGGAGTTCACAGGGCTAGATGGGAAGTTGGTTGTACTGAGGAGCATGCACTCGTACCCACCTCAAAAAGTGTCAACACATAGAATGGAGACTAATTTACGACATGGTAATATAGAGTGGGTTGTGGAGCTCGAGATCTCAGAAGCATGGACTCCACCACGACCACCACATCTTGATATCCAAGCAATATTGGACAGGTATCCAACAGTTTTTGGAGACATTCCCCCAAGTCGTCCAACAGATAGAGGGTTTGAGCACACGATTGAGCGGGAGGAGGGCATACATGCAGTTATCACTAGGCCATACAAGCATCACAAGGCTTACCAAGATGAGATCGAGCAGGTCATACAAGAGTTGCTAGATTTGAGACATATTAGGGATAGTTCTAGTCCCTTTGCTTCATCTGTAGTGTTGGTGAAGAAGAAGGATGGGACCCTCCGCATATGCATTGACTACAGAACCTTGAACAAGAATACCTTGAAGAACCGGTACTCGATCTTGCGTATTGATAAGTTGATGGATGAGCTTAGAGGAGCCAAGTACTTCTCTAAGATAGACTTGCACTTGGGGTACCATCAGATTTGGGTGAGGGAGCAAGATATCCTAAATATGACGTTCAGGTGTCACTATGGACACTTCGAGTTCTTGGTGATGCCCTTCGAGCTAACCAACGCTCTAGCTAACTTCCAATCTTGCATGAACCATGTGTTTTGCAAGTAGTTGCGCAGATATGCACTGGTTTTCTTCACTGACATCCTGATTTACAACAAGATGTGGGAGGAGCACTTACAACACTTGGAGGAGGTGCTACGCATCGTAGAGGAGGAGCAGTTGTATGCCAAGATGTCCAAGTGTGAGTTTGAACTTTGGACTAACAATGATGTTGTATCTTGGCCATGTCATTAGGGAGAATGGGGTGGGAATTCACCAGGAGAAGATTATGGCCATCTTGGATTGGCCTACACCCAAGAATGTGATGGAGTTGCAGGGATTTCTAGGCATATGCACTTATTACAGGAGGTTTGTGAGGGGATTTTCCCAGCTGGCAACATCCCTCACAGATTTGACAAAGAAAGGGGTGTTTGTGCAGACAGATGTGGCACAGGAGGCTTTTGAGCGCCTCAAGAGGGTAATGAGCATTTTCCTAGTGTTGGCCTTACACAATTTCTCATAGCCCTTTGCCTTGGAGTGTGATGCATCTGGAGAGCGCATTGGGGCAGTTCTGATGCAGAGGGACACCTGCTTTCTTTTGAGAGTCAGAAGTTGCAGGCACATAAGAGACTATACTCTGTATACGTCAAGGAGATGCTGGCCATCATGCATGTGTTGGCCAAGTTTCAATAGCATTTGGTGGGCAATAGGTTTAAGGTGAAGACTGACCACAATAGTCTGCAATTTTTCTTAGAGCAGAAACAACTAAAGGAGAGGCAACAAAAATGGGTCAGTACGATCCAAGCGTATGATTTTGACATAGATTATGTCAAGGGAAAGTAAAATGTGGTGGCATATGCATTATCTAGGTGGCTTGTGACACTCTCACTTGTGAGCATTACTCAAGGTTGGAAAGCAAATTTGTTGGTTGGGTACTCCAAGGATCGACATGCATGTGAGATCATAGATGGCACAGCTGGGGATGACCGATATAGGGTGATGAACGAGGTGATTTACTATAAGGACACGATTTATTTGGTACCAGGCTCCCAATTGCAAGAGAAGACCATGCAGGTTGCACATGATTCACCACTAGCAGTGCATTAGGGGTTCCTCAAGACATACAGGGCCATCAGAGAGTGTTTCGCGTGGAGGGGCCTCAAGGAGGATGTTTTGAGGCATGTTCAGGAGTGTGACACTTGTCAGAGGAACAAGGGTGAGTAAACACATTCGGCTGGCCTATTGCAACCTCTCCCTATTCTAAAGAGGGCCATCAGAGAGAGTCTCACGTGGAGGGGCCTCAAGGAGGACATTTTGAGGTGTGTTCAGGAGTGTGACACTTGTTAGAGGAAGAAGGGTGAGGAAACACATTTGACTGACCTATTGCAACCTCTCCCTATTCTTGAGAGGAAATGGGAGAGCATCGCTATGGACTTCATCATAGGGTTGCCGACAGTACAGGGACAAGATTGCATTTATGTGGTGGTTAATAGGTAAACTAGATTCACCCACTTTTTCACCATTCCGACTCGGTATTCAGCGCCACATGTAGCTAAGTTGTTCTTTCGGGAGGTGTTCATGCTACATGGTCTCCCAAAGATCACTGTTAGTGACAGGGACAACCGATCCATGGGATGCTTCTAGCAGGAGTTGTCGTCTTTTCCTATGCTAGGCACAAAGCACTAGGAAACACCTCCTTGGCACCATTTCTCAACAATGATAACCCACCGTCGTTCAAGAGAAATGTTGGATAGTGAGAGGTGCCTAACCAGTTCAAATGGTTGAGGATCCTAGCACAATATCATGTACTGAGCAATGTAGTATTGTTGGCTAACTAGCTTTCCAAAGAAAGAAAGAAAAATCCTCGTATGGGTTACCAACATTTTGGTCTATTGTTGCCGCCTTGCACACACACTTAAGTTAGTGAGAAAAACCCTTAACCCCACAAGATATGGTTGATGGAAAAATCAATAGATGGGGCTGCCAGTTATTCCCAACTCTCTCCGTTTAAGCTCTCTCCTAGGCAAGTTAAGGGGGGTGGTCCCTAAATGAAAAGCTAAGTCAAAAAGTGATGTGAGGTTTCTAGGAGATGTCAAAGTTAATTTGGATTACTTGATATTATGAGCAAATATGATGAGCAATATGAACATATACTTCGATAACCATCAACACATAAATCAAAGATATGCATATAAGAGCAGCGCCTTCAATATTGCTTCATAATAAATAACACTTGCTCTAAAATGAAATGAAACATAAGTAATCCTTTCAATCAAAATAGATAGATGTTAGAAAAAGATAATATCACTTGCCAGATTAAAATTGTTCAAAGAAATGTTTTCAAAGTATAATCATTCACAATTCTAAAGCATGCAAAGAAGCAATATAAAATATCTTGGAAAATGAAAATAAGCTAAAAATTCACTTGCAAAATGAAATAGATGGTACTTGCCCCAATGAGATATTACACAACAACCAATTCAAAACATTTTCATCATGAAAGTATATATAAATAGATTGCAATAAAAATAGCTTGAAAAGTAAAGCATATTAACATAAAATGCATTTAACTAAGGTTAGATGCAATTATCTTGGTTAATTTTATGCTAAATGCCTACTCTCGGTAAGAGATCTTCCTCTTGAACTCTTGCCAAAGGGTAAAAATTGAGGTAACTGTAAGAAAAAGAGGTTGAGGACATGATGATGTCGTTAACGATACCCTTCCCTTGAGTCTTACTAGCCAACATAGGCCTTCGTTCCTACAAGGGGACAAAACCACTTTCTTAACTGTAGGGTCACACATTCTTTACCTTACTTCGTACCAATTGGAAGAATTTTCCAAGTCTTTTCCCTACGATATATATCAACCAAGCTTATGCTTGGAGGTTAATTGAATTTAAATGCAAACTATGCTAAGATGCTTAAATGTAATGCAAGTAAATTCTCCCAAAAAAATATTAAATTTGCAATGCTTCAAAATAAGGAAATGGTGCTCAACAATATATTGCAAATATAACTTTCAAATGGAGATTAGCTTGTAAGTAAATTAGAATGATGCAATCAATTGCTTGAGAAACAAAGTTGTTTCAAATAGACAATATAATCCTCCAATACTCTAGATAACAATGTAGCATAGAAATGAAGCATGCATTCAAATATACATGAAACAAATTTGTCAAACTCAATGGAAATGAATTAATAAACAAAATTAAAATTTGCTAAAAATTGAAATGCTTGCATGTGAAGAGTAGATTTCTCAAAGTAAAGTGCTTGTAGCTAAAAACAATATATAAAATAGAGAATGCAAAGCTTTAATATGAATTGTAGCAAACTTATCTAAATAAAATAAAAACGTGATGAGTGAGGTTGTGTAGATTTTAAACATGCAATTAAAATGGAAACCAAGAAAATGCAAAAGTCAATCCAACCACATGTTTCTCTCCCTATATGGAGAGAAGGGATGCCATGGGTAAAACCCAAGCTCCCACAAGAAAAATAGATCTTTTATTAGCTTTTTACAATGAGTATTGTGAAAATTCCTAAACCAGAATCCCTACTACAACAACTGATGATATTTCTCCTATTTGTTAATTTCCTTTAAACAAATTACTTGCAGTTTCTTATAGCAAATATCGAAATACATACATACAGCAAATATCGAAATACATACACTGCAGTCTTTACTTAATTAAATATAATGCAAAAAGAAGAGATTGAGCAAGAAAGAAAATTCAACACAATGAGACCGTTATTTTTGGACAAATGTCCCCAGAAAAACCCAATGCGAGGAAAACTGGTGCAGCAAATCTCAGGATTTTATTATTATGCAGTAGTAATTCTGAGTACAATTCCTTGGATGCTCAACTAGCAATCTGATACAGAGAGAAACTGGACAAAACAAATAGTGAGAGGCTCTCACCCTGTCACTGGAAGAATCTGAGTCCGATCACGTTGGACTGGGGCCTCTGCGTGGCCTCTGCGCAAAACTGCATAAGCCTTATGCAGTCTCTGTGTCACCCTTGCTAGGAATCACATTGCTCCTCCTTCGAACCCTCTGTTGGCTAGAAATTCCGAATTTCTGCTTGCCGGTCTCACACCCCAGCTCTTGGCTTTTGAAATTCGATTTCCTCAGCAGGAATTCGATCTCCCTCTAAGGGTTGCGCTGCCACTGCGTCACCTTTGCATGGGCCAGCATCTGCCTCTCTCTGGATGTCGTTCTGCCCTCTCTGCCTTGTACTCTCCAGCCCGGGACTACTTCCCTCTTCTAGATACTATCTCTGCCCCTCACTGCAAAAGATCACTTTGATCGCTCCTCTAGGAACTGTTGGCTGTCCTCTCTAAGAAATTCGATCTTCTTGATGTCTCTCGGCGTGTTTTCCAAATGACCCTCAAGCCTCCTTAAATAATCTCCTTATTGGTATTCAACAGCCCAGATTAGAAGCTAATCAATGGCTAAAATCATTTTTGCTTAACATTTGTCTTCTTCTAGATGTTACACCCACATTTAGATTAATAACTATTAATTATTTTATTTTCCTAACTTTAGACTTAGGGTTCCATTAAAAATAATTAATTATTTTAATAAAAGTGTTTCTGGGTGGAATTTCCCAAAAGGCTTTCTGGGTTCTTTGGAATACATGTGCCCAAGCTTCCATGCAAAGTTTGAGACTTAGGGCACATTCGATGCTACCAAAAATCAACACTCCCTCTTAGCGAGGAATGTACTCTAGCAAAGCAACCTGTTGAAGCATCACTTTGTTCTGTAACATCTCCCTCTGCGTTGTTGATGTCTGACCTGCTGTCCACCAACCACTGTGCAAATGTTGCATCTGTACTGTTGCTAACCCTGCCACTGTCAACATTGCATCCGTACTGCAACTCCGTCTGAATTTTTGCATCTGTGCTGCTACTGCCACTACCACTACCAACTGTCTCTGCACTGCAAACTTTTGTTGCTACTGCATCAGCAACCGAAAAACATCCCAAATTACTGAACTAACTATGTTCAGTATGATACCATGTGAATGTTGGAAGCTGACTATTGCTAGTCTCTGTGCCGACGACCCTCTAAATCTACTGCGTTGCTGCTAACCTATGCTTTGTGCCATCTGCATTACTACCAACTCTGCTTTGCATTGTTCAGTCTCTGGCCTCCTAGCCACTGCAACTGTCTCTTTGACACTCCTTGGCACCACTCGACACTAGTCCATCTTATTACCGCAAAATTGGGCTCCTGTAGCAAGGTAATGATCTGAGAAGTGGACTCCTCAAGGATCTTGCCCATTTGTAGCTCCTTCAAACTACAATGCCAAATCATCCCACCTCCCTCTTGGAGGTATCTCAGTTGTCATGGCAAACACCTCCTCTTCAAACTTCATGAGTGGAGCCTTTGGATCGCGCTTCTCATCTTTGTCCTTCTTCCTGAGAGGACACTGTGTTGCATAGTGACCCATTTCACCACACCTGAAGCACTTTATCTTCGAGACGTTCTTCTTCCACCTCTGCTACTCCTGCTGCCCCTTCAATGCAAGGGCTACATTCTCCTCCTCCTCCTTGGGCTTCGACCCACTGCCTTGACTAAGTCTCTCCTCAGCTCCTCTTGCTTGAGAGTTGCCCACATCTCATCCCAATTCGGCAAAGTCACCATGTCCAGGATACTCTAGACAAAGACTTGCCACTCAGCTGAGACAAAATTGAGGGCCAGTATAACCAACTCGGAATCTTGAGGTGTAGACCCCACAATTGATAACTCATCTTGGGTTTCCTAAAGCTTCGTGAGAAATGGATCCACATGCTCCCCTTTCTGCATCTAAGCAAATCTTTGTTTCTACTCAAGATACATCTTCTATTGCTCAGAAGATCCCTAATACAACGTAGACAATGCATCCCACATCTCCTTAGCAGTCCCTCTGCTAGCGATGTGATAGACAACATGATCCTTCACCCCATCAAGTATCATTCTCTTTGCCTTCGCCATTTCTCCCTTCTACTTCTTCAGCTGATCTGAGACTGCGGGCTCAGCCACCATGCTATCGACATAGACCTTGAGAAAATGCTCATCTAGAAGGCACGAAATCCTTGCCTTCCAGATCACATAGTTAGGTGCCCCATCCAACCTGTCCTGATCTCTCAGTCCACTGGCTGCCATCTCTGCCACGAAAATGTCGAACTACTCCTCTCTTTTTCCTACTGATGCTGCTCAAGCAATAAGAAAACAGACTTCTTGGCAGAAGTCTACTGAGGAAAATTTCCCTTCTTGTGCTTCTTCTCTCTTTTGACGAGTTTCTACACCGCAAACTGCCTACAGAAAAACTGCGTCCCACCAGCGCTTTCCTCACGCTGAGGCTCTGCGCTGCTCCCTCTGGCACGACAAAATTTCAATCTAGAAGCCCTTCCTCTTTGTCGACTCACTCAGAGAGACTTTCTTCGAAAATTTAGCCCTCCTGGCTTGGACTACGCATTCCCTCTCGAGATTCGAACTGCTGCCTCCTGCAGCTATTCAACCTCCTTCTCTGCTCAGTGTTGGGTTCTCTGGCACTGCTCTTTTTGTTTCACCTGTAGCTCTAATACCATGTGAAAATTCCTAAACCAGAATCCCTACTGCAGCAACTGATGATATTTCTCCTATTTGTTAATTTCCTTTAAACAAATTACTTGTAGTTTCCTACGGCAAATATCGAAATACATACACTGCAACCTTCACTTAATTAAATATAATACGTAAACAAGAGACTGAGCAAGAAAGAAAATAAAACACAATGACACCATTATTTTTGGACAAATGTCCCTGGAAAAACCCAATGCAGGAAAACCAATGCAGCAGATTTGAGGGTTTTATTATTATGCAGTAGTAATCTGAGTACAATTCCTTGGATGCTCAACTAACAATCCGATACAAAGAGAAACTTGACAAAACAAATAGTGAGATGATCTCACCCTGTCAGTGGAAGAATCAGAGTCTGATCACGCTGGACTGGTGCCTCCGTGTCCCCTCTGCATGGCATCTACGCAGAACTGCATAAGCCTCACGCTGTCTCTGCGTCACCCCTGCTAGGAATCACGCAGCTCCTCCTTCAGACCCTCTCCTGGCTAGAAATTCTGAATTTCTGCCACCCGGTCTCTCACCCTAGCTCCTGGCTTCTAAAACTTGATTTCCTCAACAGGAATTCAATCTCCATCTAAGGCCTGCGCTGCCACTGCATTAGATCTGTGTGGTGTGAAAATTCCTAGATCTAAAAATCTCAGGAATCCTACTACAACCAGCTGAATCTACACCTAGATTGTAAATTACATTACAAATTTATTTCAGATTTCTTCTTGAAACATTGAAGTAAATTACTGAAGAAGCCTACACCAAATTAAATATGATTATGAAACAATGAAACTGAGCAAGGAAATACAAACACATAGGACACCGTCCAGTGCAACAGCTCTAAGGGTTTTATTATTATGCAGGAGAAAATCTGAGTACAATTCTAGGATGCTCAACTAGCAATCCAATACAGAGATAATACAGACCAAAATACTAGTGAAATGATCTCACTCTCCCACTGGGAGAATCAGTGACTGATCTTGCTGAACTGGAGGCTCTATGTCACCCTCTGTATGGCCTCTACGCAGAACTACGTCACTCCCGGCAGTTTCTGTGTCACCCTTGCTGGGTATTACACTGCCCCTCTTCTGGATCTTGTGCTCGCTGAGAAAATCGATCTTCTGCCTCCCGGACTCACACCCCAACTCCCGACAACTGAAGCTCAACTTCCCTTCAAGGACTTCGCTGCATCTACGTCAACACTATGTGGGCCAGCGTCAACCCCTCTCTAAACGTCCTTCTGTCCTCTCTCTACCTCGCACTCTCTAGAAATTCCTTTTTCCAGATTCTCACTTCCCCTCTATTGCTTAAAATCTCCTCAAACGATTTTTCCTCTTGAGAACTTCTCACTTCAGAAAATCAATTTCTTGATCTCTCTTGGTGTATTTTCCAAATGACCTTCAAGCCCCTTCTTATATATCTCTGTTGGACAACCAACGGCCTAGATTAACTCCTAATCAAAGGCTCAGATCGTTTTCACTTGATCTTCGTCTTCTTCTAGAAGTTACACCCATAGTTACATTAATACCCATTAATTATTTTATTTTCCTAAGTTTAGACTTAGAGTCCCATTAAAAATAGTTAATTATTTTAATAAAATTGTTTCTCGGTGGAATTTCCCAAAACGCTTTTTGGATTCTTTGAAATACATGTGCCCAAGCCTCCCTACAAAATTTGAAACTTAGAGCACATCCAATGCTACCAGAAATCAACAAGTATGAGGCCTCTTAGTAGGTTGTCCAAAATATGGAAGAGAAAACTACAAAATAGGAGTCTATAAGAACCAAGATCTCCTTCCAAGAAGTGAAAATCACAATGATCAATGAACAACTCTTGAAATCTGAAAATTACAAGTGCCCAAAGGCCCAAGGCCAAACTAATTTTCTGTTGTCCAAGATTGCCCACAGCCTCCCTAAAGTTGAGCTCAAATGCTCTTGGGTTCCTACAACAAATAGTTAGTGTTTCAAGCTTTAGCTTCCTCAATCCTGTCAACACAAAGGATGAGTATAGTCCATAAATAAATCTGAATTTTCTACAAAACCCACACTCAAACTTAGTGTAAAAAAAGAGGAATGTTAGCAAATATAATCTACAAATATTCTACAAAATTTAGACTAAGGAATTGGAGAAAAACTCCAATTCTTGTCTAATTTTCCACATGCTCTTCAATAGCAAAATAAAATCGTTATTAAGACAAGAAATTGAGACAAATGATTTTAAGTAAATTTGGATTTTGAAACACAAGCTAAAAGCCAAGGATCCCTACAACAAAAAATCGTAAGATGAAGCCTTGAGAGATGACAAATGCGGGTTCTTCAATGAACTTTCTCAAGAATGGGATGATTCCTCCAAGAATTTCCCCTCACGCTTGAGGCTTAATCCAAGATATGTCTCTACACAACTTGAAATAGACATTATATTCACATGGGTTAAAAGAAATACAACAATAAAGAAATCTTAGAGATTTCTTGGAAAATGAACTAAAATTTTCTCTATCTAGAGCAAACTTTCAAAACCAAATGCTAATGTGAGATAGCTAAACATTAACAAATCTCCAAAAGCATAATGGAAACTAATGAACACAATAGAATAAGTAGAAAATGAAACACAATGATCAAGATATTACCGTGCTCATGAAGAACAATACCTCATATGTGAACCCCAAAGTCTTTTATTGCAATAGAACATAAGTGTACATAAGAGCAGAGATTCCCCAAGCACAATAGTTCATTTTCAATGGATACATAGTGAGAGCCCATGGCTCTATTATATAGAATTTTGGGAGCCAATCCTAAGACAAATGGGTGACAATCCCAATGCATCTTCAGGCAAATTCGAAATTCCCAAGTGGCCATTAGATTTCCTCTAGAGAGGCCCATGCAATCCTTGATGAGGAAGCTCGAATTAAATGAGAGGGCATGTGGGAGAGTGAAGTGGAGAGGTAGGAGACCACTCTCCACCTCACTCATGTGAACTCTAATCCAATCTCAAGTCAACTCATGATATCTCCTTGAAGTTCAACTTAACTTCCTCAAATCATGGATCTTGTCACTGGAACTCGTCATCTTCTCCACAAAAAATTCAATTTGCTTGATTTGTGGCTTATGTGGAGTCCACATCACTTGGTAACTCAACTTTGATCTTTAGATGAATTTCCACCTCATTTACACATCATTTGAGCATATGTGGATATTTATTTTTTTCCATTTATTTAATTGTTGAGCTAATTTATTGTCACATTTCCCACAAAACTTAGGGAAAATGGGTTTTGAGGGTCTAGAACTTATTTTTCACGCCTCAAAGTGTGTCATAATAGAGAGTTGAGGGTGAGAGGTGTAATTTTGAGCACATATAGCCCATACAACTTATCTAGACATCACTTATTACATTTTAGATTCAAATTTCTGCAGGGTGGAAATTTTAAAAAATTTAAAAAATAACCCCTAGACCTAATCAGATTCCACTAATTTTTTTGTGATCTAGTATGGTAATATAAAATGACTCTAGACACTAGGACTCACCCAAGGCCTCACCAACTCTGGCTTTGGGGTTATGCTTGGATTAAAAAGCTCAATTAATTATTAAGTCCCCTTAAGGATAAATAATTAATCAATTGAAAAAAAACCTCCCAAAGTAAACTCATTTGATGACAAGCTCCCAAGTTACCTAGGTTTGTTACATGACTCAACTCATTATACTAATATCACTTTACATCATCCCCACAGGGTTTGTGGAATCTGAGTACAACAAAAAAAGATGAGAGGAAGAAGTAGAGTTGAAAAACTCTGGTGATATGATGATCTCTGATGGTACATGAAGCCTCTGATACATCCTTGGGTATGGAGTCTTCAAAAATCCTTTGGGTACACTCTATTGGTCAACATGGTCAACAACATGTCTAACAAACATTTTATAATATTTTATCTCATCAAATCTAGCCAGCATTTTAATATAAATAAGAGGGGTTTTCTCCTCATTTCACGAAGAACCATTTTCATCATCAAACTTATGATCTTAAGCAATTTGAGTGTTCGCCAATAAGAAACTCAAACATTTTTCTTTTTTCTTCTTTGTTTTGCTTTCCCTTTAGAGAGAAGGATACCATTTCTACTGACAAGATTGCCAACAAACCCTCCCAAAGAGGAGGTCTCCAAAGCCATTGTTCAATAGGACCTTCTCACAAGTGATATAATAAAATATACTCTTGGGTTTCATTTGGAGTTTATCACATGTTATATGGTATTGTATTTATGTTTTTTCTCATTGTTATTTTGCAGAATTATAAGTAAAACATATGAATGTGTGATCATCCTAGGATTTTATCTATAAATCCTAAAATTTATTTGTCTGACTATTTCCAACCCATAGTTAGATCTTTTTGCTAACCATTGTTGCAGAAAGACATCAACACATTGTAGAGCATGATAAGAGGATTCCATGCCATGTGAAATTTTTTCATTCGAGCATCTGATGGCTACTTAGAGCTTGGTCAAACTAGGTCAAAACTTCCAACAATTAGCTCAAATATTTCCTTCATTATATCATCATTATATGGTGTTTCAAGTGTTCTTATTTTTAGTAGTTTCAACAATGCAAATTAACAACATTGTGTAATGTTCCAAATGGAAAATTAACAACGATATTAAGCAAAATACACATGCAACAAGAAAAATTCAGACAACAATAAAACAACCATAAAATTGCACTAGAATTGCGCCAAGCTGAGCCATTTTATTATCAAAAGGAGAGTAAAATGCATGGAATTTGTGCACTTGGGCTTGCCAAAGCATGCTAGACAATCCCAAGTGAGAAAAAATGTTGCCCGGATGCAAAGGAAAGACTTCTCCTCAATGTACTACGTTGGCCCTCAAATTTCTATAACTGCTGGTTGGAAGAAATCCCCATTTGAGCCTCCAAAAGTGCTAAGAAAATTTTGCCAAATTAATCTTGGGCTCTTCACCACAAACCCAAAAAACTCAGGAATGATTTCGGCAAATTTTACCCACCACCCGAGACCCAAAATTTAAGCAAACCCATAAAAACTCAGACAAAAATAAAACATCCATAAAATTGTGCCAGAATTGCGCCAAGCTGAGCCATTTTATTATCAAAAGGACAATACAATGCATGGAATTTGTGCACTTGGGCTTGCCAAAGCAAGCTAGACAATCCCAAGTGAGAAAAAATGCTGCCCGGATGCAAAGGAAAGACTTCTCCTCAATGCACTGTGTTGGCCCTGGAATTTCTAGAACTACTCGCTGGAAGAAATCCCTATTTGAACCTCCAAAAGTGATCAAAAAATTTTGCCAAATTAATCTTGGGCTCTTCACCACAAACCCAGAAAAACTAAAGAACAATTTGGGCAAATTTTACCCACCACCTAAGACCCAAAATTTAAGCTCACTCCTCACTGGCTGCCAAATAATTCTTTTGTTTTGGTGTACCAAAACTCCTCCAAAAATTCTACAAAATTAGGAGCAGACTCCTTGACCTGTGACCGACAAAACCTAGAAATATTTTGGGCTAATTCTAACCTCCTGGAATTACCCAAAATTGGTGTTACGCCCTCCTCCACTGGTTCTAATGTCCCCCCTAAAGAGTGACTGTTGATTTAGACTTGTTTCCTCCCTCCAAATGGCTTGGAAAATTAAAAAATGCTTCCTTGGAAATTTAGGACCAAAATCTCAGCTCCACTAGCCCCTCTTTACTACAAATTTGGCCCACAAATTCTGCCCAGAAAACTACTACACAAGCCCAAAAGGACGAATTTGGGTTCCCTCTGTAGTTGTAGACTCCGTCTTTGCAAATTACCACAAATTCTTGTCCACCCTCAAGAGATTCTCTCCTCATTTCTCCAACTAAAACTCCCTTGGAAACTCCTCAAATCAATGGTATGAACTTTTGGCCTGCATCCTCCTGGAGATTCTAACTGGTTGAGTTATCGTTGGAACTGACCCACAAACTCCAACAATCTCCTCTCTAGTAAACTCTAAAATTCTTTCCTAGAGTAGCACTCTAAGTCCACTGAATAAAGAGCTGATATTTCCGCTCGGAAATCTCCTTGTGCTAAGCGACACTGGTAGTCTTGGCTAAGAAGCTCAAGAGTACTCTAAATCGTAAATTCGATTTGTCAAAAGCCCCTAAAATGATGTCTCTTCCTTCTATTTATTTTTGTTGCCTCCTTTCTCTCCTTGTGAGCTCTACCAATTTGATCGCCTTCTCCCTAGCTCGATTTTCCTAAATGGTTCGAATTCCCCTTTTTGGGTGGCCCCACATCCCACTACCAATTTAATTTTTCTTTTTCTCTAATATTGGTGGTCTCCATCTCTCCAAAAATTACATGGGGACTCCTTCCACCCACTTTTCCTAAGTTTATAGGCCAAAATATTTCCCAACACCCAATTGCAAAAATGGAAATTCTTCTTAGCAAAATTAATTTAATTGGGGACATTACAGTCATCCCCACCAAAAATTGTTTTGTTTGTTCTCAAGCAATGCCTGAACAAGCGCCCTCACAATCAATTGACCCCAACAATCTCTACACACAATACCAGGGTCCCAAAAGTACCACCCAACCATCCCTAATCTCTGCCCTGTCCTGCTAGGATCACAAGCCATCCAGATCAACATGAAGCATCCATTGCTCTGCTCACTATCCAATTCATCATAGGCACCAGATGCCCTCTGCGCACCGCCACCAAGTAGAGCATCATGCTAGTATAAAATCTTGATCATCTCCTTGTGAAACTACTCTACCAAATAGTCTCGCTCGTGCACTTCAGAAGTGGACTCCTGAAGATGCAATCCATTCCTGGTGGGATTGAACCCTCGTCTGCCTGATCTTCCGATGATTTCCTCCTGTTGATCACCCTGCCACACGGTGAAGTTCCCCACACCATCAACGAATCACTAAAACCCAATGGAAGATCTCTCATGCACTTCAAAAGTGGGCTCTTGAAGATACAATCCATTCCTGGTGGGATTGAACCCTCGTCTGCCTGAGCTTCCCTTGATCTCCTCCTGTTGATCAGCCTGCCACACCGGTGAAGTTCCCGATGCCATCAACGAATCACTAAAACCCAATGGAATATCTAGACGACCTTCCACTGTAGAAACCAGCTCACCTCTATAGGTAGCTGAACTGCTAAGCCTTGCTATGCTAGAATCCCTTGCCTGACGCAGAAGGAACCTATCTTGCTGACATCGTGACACTCCAGTCATGCCCGACTGCTCAACATGCTCGTACTAGACCCTCCTCTCGGTAATGCTCGACCACTATATCTGTCATGATCAGTGTTATGACAAACCTGCTAGGGCAACTCTACGATGCTCGAGTCCACCACTCCACGACTAACCTCGATCCTGAGCAGCAACCTACCTCGCCATATGAAGGTCTCATCGACTCCCCATGTGTCATCCTGGGAAACAATTGGATCACCCTTCATCATAACCCTGCCCATCAGTAGGTGGAGTGATCCACTCGCCAACCAGATCCCTGAATCCCCCAACCATACTGGGAGCTCGCAACTCCCACTCTTCACAAATTGGTGTTACGTAGCATTGCTACCTACTAGAACCCATCTGACCCTCATCTTTGACCCTTGTATGTATCCCATAGGTGGACCCTAAGTATCAGGAATCTGTCCCACGCATGCCAATCTACAGTGCTCCTGCCAGACCACATAGTGAAAAACACTATCCCAATACCTGCTGATACACCCAGACACTGCTAGGAGTCTGGAAACCCTCTTGTAGACGAAGTCTACCATCGGTTGTCCCTCATGCTCATGTAGCGCCTCATATTGTCTCACTGAAAGTGTATCATGCAACTCCCTAGCGATGACCTCCACAAGTGTGAGCCCAAGGGTGGAACATATGCGCCCTCGCAGTAGACCATGCCATCCCCAAGCCTATATCTGTTAACCTGTGCACCCACCAAATGTCTCAACTGGAGAGTCTCTCTCTTCATACTCTATATCCCAACTAGTTGTCCCAAGCGAGCCTCCTGCATCCTGCTGCTCATGATGAAGGCAATAAGGGACAACATCCAACTCCTCTGTGCTTGCAAGCAATGTGGAAATGAGGCAGGCACACAAGACCCCATGGATGTCGTCAAATGATGCTCATCTACCTCCTCACCGATCTTGGGTGAACTATACCCAATGGAATGCCTGTCATCCTCATCAGGCGGTCTAACCCTCCAAAATCCTCATGGGTAGACCGTAGCATCACACCTCACTACATACAGCCAAGCACCTCTGTGCTCCCCTTCATACAAACATGTACCTCCACGCCCACCGGCACATGACTCCACCCAGTTGCACCCCTATGTGCCCTAATGGAAACCACTACCTACTACCATACTACCCTGCACCATAAAACATCCCACGTGTGCCAATGTATCTGCCACTTTACTAGTGGACTTGTCATGATGCATGACATATCTCCACACATGTCCTGGTGGACCTGAGAGGTCTAACTCCATACATGATAGGGGAAATATCGTTGTTGCACCAATCATCCATGGCTCCCATGCCCAATACATCAATGGGAGAGCATCATCTCTATGCAGTGCCCTATGCGGTGGCCTGTCAATGCCACCTCCTCTAAAAGCCTCCTACCAAGGTACACTAATCATCTAATGTCCCCACACACGACCAACATACCAAGACAACTCATGGAGTCTGCCTAATCCTCTATCAGCTCGACATGTCATTGGTGTTGTCCAAAACTCTGATGGGAATATGAAAATGGGGGCGAGTTCAATCACTAGATCCACCATCCTGCAAATACCATGACTGACGCAATCCATGGAGTGGTGGGGAGTCCCACCTGGATCCCAATCATGATCCATCGCTCGAGCCCCTATGGCAAACTATGACCCCTGCTAAACTATGCTCTTGACCATGGATGTATCCAAAAACCTAGCCAGCCCCATGAAGTACCAACGCAATACCTCTCGCCATCCAAGCCCAAAGGAAGGATCGAGAGCATGAACTTCCGTACACGAAACTATCCCCCCATCCTGTGAATGTTACCCCCTGCGTAACTCATGTCGCCTCATTTCACTGATCCAATCGACATATAAAATCTGTCGAGGCAATTTTGCATCTCTCTCTCCATTGCGCATAGGTAGCCTAGCAATGTTGCAAGCCCCGTCTATATAGGCCTGAAGAGAGACATTGTTTGGAGGTAATATAGTTTTGCAGATGGTCTGTGCATCTGTCTGCTCTGAATCAATGTCTGGCCCAAAAGATGACGCTTGTCCTCCTCTACTATAGGCTCAACATGAGTCACAGACTGCCCCTGCACGACTAGCTCATGCCCCCTATGTGCTCCCCATGCTATGAAAGCTAGATGTCATCAGGGAGCTCAATCATGGCTATGGCTACAACTGTTGATCAGTGGTTGTCATTGATGTCAACCCAAGCAGCACCAAGGGCTACCCTGATCTTGCATGGGCATTTTGACTTGACAACTTACTCTATTCTGAGTCAAGGATCTTCTAGATGGATTCTACTCGTTGAGATGTTTCCATTGATATATCGCACACCAAGTAATTCTTCACGGTTTGAGAGATATTCATGTTTGAAGTCAGTAACCCCAATTAGTGGGCTAAAACCCTATGGGGTTGTGGCATGGCACTCATAATTGGTTGTGGTCATTCAATAGTCAATAATTAATAATGATTTTCTTTCACATAAAATCCCTCCAATGTTCACTTGTTGAGGACCCTCTCAACTCAAGACATTCATATAAATAATGACCCTCATATCCTCCTCTAATAGGGATATTGTGGCTTCAAACAGGTCATCGTAGCATTTTCGCTATAACTTTTTATTTGCGAAGCTTCAGAAGCTAAAATTAAAACCCATTTGAGCCGAAATCTTAATGAACCTCGTCACCAAATTTCAAATCTTGGTTCGCTATATTTTCGGAGATATTATATGAGGAAGTTATGGTTTTTGTAGGTGCCTGAATTCCATGTCAAACGGGTGACGTTGGGAAAATCGTCATAACTTTCTCATGGCATGGTCCAACCACTTGATCTGGGATCAAGATTTGTGAGGTCTGGGACCTCTGGACTGATTATGTCAGTGGGGGGATGATGTCTTTGTGACTGACCCACTTCTGTTCTGAAATAAAGAAGCCAGCAAAGCAAGTTTCGGCGGGATGACGCTCGATGTTGATTGCACTAATAGATGGAGTTCTCCCTAGTTGAGAGGGAGTGTTAAATTTGGACAACTAGGTCCAAACTCCATGTTCTGATGCTCAGATTAAGAGGCTAATATTTTTGTTGGATTCCTCTTTCTGAGAGGTGTAAAATCCATATAAAAATAGTCTTAATCCGATGAGCAGAACTTATATTTTGAATTTATTATTCTTAATAAATTATATGTGCAAGGTCAGCCAGTTTTGTAATGTAGGCTCACATGCCCAACAGATGTGTCACACACCCTCATTGATGGATATAAATACAGGAAAAGTTGGAGAGAATTTCATCACAACACAACTCACATCTTCCTCTCTCATCCTAAAGAGTACGAGCTACCTGGAGGACGAATTTCAGCCACACGTGGGAAGGACGAAGAGGACAGACCGTACGGCTGAGCTGTAGTACGATTTTCTGTTGCTAGGGTTTCGCAGAAGTTTGACCAGCGTTGACTTTGGTCAACGCTTGGTCCAATCAAGCTGAAAACTTGTGGAAGGTTCGATTTTTGAAGGCCGTACTACCTGGCACAAAAATCGAGGTCAAAGGGTTGACCGTTTTGCTGCTGCGTTGACTTTTAGCTTGCTGCCCCTGCGTTGACTTTTCAGGACAGCGTTGACTTTTGTAGAATTGACTTGGGTTGACTCATCTACTGGTTGGAGGGTTGTTGTGACACATGCTGGGCTGGCTGACCAAAGGAGACTTTGCTGGTTGAAGCATCCTGTTGACCGCCAAAACGAACACACACATTTTTCCTGTTTCTGATTTGTCTTCTGTAAGATCTGCTTATATGTTCTATCTGCATTTTGCTTAACTACTTGTATGATTGCTGTGAGAAAAGTGAAATTGCTCTTAGCATAGAACATCTACAAAACTTTACAAATAAGCTATGATTTATCACTTACTAGTAAAAAATTTAATAATGTTTGGCCAATCAAGAAGTTCAAATTTGACAGTTGTGGAGTAACAATGATCTCAAGAAGATGCAATGTACTCTAGTTTTGAAGATGGTTATTGTTATTCTAGACAGACTGAAGACAAAGTCAACATTGCAAGGAAACAGGAAATGTAGAGGTCCCTGGAACCCTATTAAATTCCATGATTAGATCAGAAAAATCAGAAGTGCCTTAAATCAGGCCTTTCTTGACAAACATTTTCTCCAACTAGACCTAATGAAACCAGCAGGCACAACACATCCAAAATCCAGTTTTTTAAATGGTTCATATTTCTCATTTTCCATACTGTGTAACCATGTTACCATTCACATAAAACAGGAACCCAAGGTAAGCACAATTAATGTTACTTGGGAGCGGGAGCGGGAGCAGGGAGCGGGAGCGGAAGCGGGAGCGGGAGCGACCATTTTCAGAAGCTCCCGGTTTGGGAGCGAATCCGGGAGCGATTTTTTAAAAATA